>VXBL01005515.1:1285881-1348141 GCA_013400195.1 Aramus guarauna | reverse complement strand
CCCCCCCCCCCCCCCCCCCCAAATAAAAACCCTGACATTAGGAGCAGAGGAAAGAGGAGTATAACATCAGGAACAGGCTTAGAAACTAAGTGCATGTATAACAACTTTAACTGTTTTATTATTCTTGCTTTTGCTGTAATAACTAGATCTGGACTGTTAAGGATTTATTTCTTAAATTTCTGTTATCTAACAACAGATTTTTTGCTTTCTATCTATGTATGCATATGCATACCTCAGGTGCACTTCTTTGCCCATGAAACAAGATTTTGAGCATAATGTGCTGGGTTCTGAGATTTCAGTTCTCACTGGGAGCAGCTCCATGGGTTATACTAGATATCTGCTGCTAAGGGTCTGGAAAGGAATTCAAGTAAAACCAAGAAAACAAAACAAAACAATCAAAGTGATTTCCTACTGCACAAACAGAAAGTACAGATAAGTAATAAAATTCAGGCATACCATTCCAACACTACTGAATTTGCATGGTAGCTATTTTGCTTCCTGTACTTTATTAAAATCTTTTCATTCTCTTTTCAGCAGATATTTAAACTTTAAAGAATTCTGCAGTAAAACAATGCCACCTAACCAGCTTAGCTTATTTTGCTGCACCAGAATATCCCTCACTGGTTGGCAGTCCCATAAAATGTGGGTTCGATGTAGAACCAAAAGGGACTGCAGTTCTGAGAATTCTTCTGCAAATGTCAATGACAATACAGTTGGAAATACTTTATTCTGGACCTAATGTTCTAGCAAAGAAAATCCCCCCAAAAGTAGTCTGGTAACATTTATGTCACAGCATGCGTGGCAGGGCTGATGGAGTGAAACAATCCATGGACTAGTTTTATCCTGCTGGGTAAATTTTTGACGCTGTGTGCTGTAATCCAAAAGTGATTAACATACCAGAAAGACATGCCGTGCCATCCCTAGTTCTTTTTTCATTTTAGGTAGCATTTCAGAATGCTTCATTTTAGGTAGCATTTCAGAAATTTTGAAACAAGGAAGGCTAATGAAAACCCTTGCAGCAGTTAAGGCCAATGTCATCCCTGAAACCAGTACGAGAACCCCAGATATCTCAGTCCCTGCTTATCAGAGGAGCGATAAAAACATAAATCACAGCCTTAAAAAAAATCACAATTGTAGAAGAAAATAAGCCAACTTTTTTTTTTTATCTTTGCACCTTCTGTAGTCATTTGCATGAACATAACATGGTGTAGAATCACCCCGATGGCTGAGGAAAAAGAGAATCTAGAATTATAGCCTTGTTTATTGATTTTGAATAAAATAAAAGCACGTGACTGTCTCTGGAGAAGAGGTCAAATGCTTCAAAAGCACACACATACATTCAGACACATAGTGAGCGGCTACACATAACTTTAAGCCTCTAACTTAGGCCTCTAAGGACTGCAGGTTCCCCACATAGCCAGAGGGAGGGGGGGTGGGAAAAAGTGCTTCTAAAGAGTGATTGAGTACATTTAATGAAGCCTAGCTGCTGCCTTATTTGGGTACCTTTGATGACCCACTAGACGTGTCCACGAAGGACACGTGGAACTGAGGTGCCAAATGTAGGCAACTCAACAGGCTTCAACTGTAGGCACTGAAAATAATTCTCTCTCTCTGCCACCATAGTATAAACACACATTCAGCCCACTCTGAATGAGAAGACATTACATGTAGCACTTGCACTTTTTTTGTCCTTTAATCATACAAGCTGGAGATGGAAAATGTTTATACATTTCTATTTTATAGTATTTATTAATGTTTAGCTGCTTCAAGTAGTGGAACTGTATTATTTCCTTTGGAAGTTGTATTAAAACATAAAGATTCTTCCAGAAAAAGAGATCTTCATCTCTGTTTTCCTTATTTAATGTAATTGCAAAAGATATTCCTTTCTATCACAAAAAAAAATAATTCCAGCAATTTCTGCTGTGCTTATGAACCTACATTTTCAGAAATATATTTGCTTGTACTCAACCACTTGTATCAGATATAATTTAGAAAATGTAAGTTTTTATAATTTTTCCTCATAAATCACTTACTCTACCAACCAAATAAGCCTATTTCTTTTCTTTTCACCCCTTGTAATATAAGACAGGGGTTTTTTTTCTGTTATGGCATTTGCTCAAAACACAGTGTTGCTATGAGCATTGATTCGATTCCTCTCCCTTTAGTTTTCTCATAAAAAGAAAAGTTGACTGCCTTTAAAATGGAGGAGTACCTGTAAGTGGAGTGGTATACATGGTGTATTGTCTGGTTATAGTCAAGGTTTCTCATAAAGCTTTTCTGTGCTAACTTTTACAGATCATACCATACCTACATCATCAGGTGAAAAACCTTTCAACAGAGTAAAACAAAATGCAAGAGCTGGCCTTGCCCCCAATACTCACTTTAAGCCATCTCCCCCTACCTCAGCTGTCTTGACATGCATTTCCACATGAACTTCCAGGTCTCCTGCTCCTCACTGGGAGCACAGCTAATCTTCCAAACATTCAGGTTTTGCATAGCTAGCATAATAGTTCCCCCTTCCTCTTTTATCCTATAAGACAAGGCACTGATCCAGGTTACATTTAATTTCTCTCCCTAATGAATGCTATTAATAAGCGTATGCCTGTGCTACTCAGCTATGTACTAATATGCAGCATAAAGGGTACACCAGGACTGCAATCTACTGTTAGAGGGCACCAGATGGACAGCATATCAAGAATTACATTTAGGGATAGTACAGAAAGTCCTACATTCCCAAAGAAACCTCCTTATATTGTTACCAGTGTCAGTATATCCAGGATATTAATTTAGCCTTCTTCTTCATCATTCCATTGTTATGTTATGGATGATCAAATGCCTGCAGTATGATACTGCATGAAATGATGCAGACTCATTTAAAGCAATATGGTGAGATTACTGACACAATTATTTCCAAGACAGGATAGGAATAGTCCTTTCTCTGCTATTAATATTTGCTTTAAAAAAAAAAAAAAAATCCAGGCCCTTTATCAGCTCAGAGTTTTCACATAACTGAAATTAGCAGCATTAATCTTCTCTTCTGCAATAAAAAACATGTATAAAAATTACATAGCGATAGCCTTAATACCATCCATTTTCCAATTCAAATGCTAAACTAGACTCTCGCATTGCTGCTTGGACACATTACTCTAGCGTGGCAGATTTGTCACTATAGCAGGAAAATGCTTTTCTTTTATGCCTTGACTCTTTTTAAAGTCAGCTGAAGATCACCTTATTTCTTCTCATTTTAAACACTAGAAAAAAGGAAAATGTGGGGTATGGGGAAAACAGCCATTTTCTTTTTTCTAAAGAGTGCAGTAAAGATTAGCAACACACAGGAGAAAAAGCACAACGATGCTGTAAAATAACCCACTGTCCTGTATTTCAAAATGAGAAAGATTAATACAAATTCATTCCATTAGGTTAGCTCGCTTTTCTTTTCACAGATACCGGCAGCTAGGATTTGCATAAAGTAGAACTTCACTTTTGCTTTGCCATATTCTGACATTCTGAGCCTAACAAAGGCTGCCTACGATTTCCAGGTCTTTTTGCCCTTCAAGTAAACTGTAATAAGCAAAGGGAAGATGCACACAAGGGCCCCTGCATTAAAAACCCGACTCTTCCTGCGACAGGAGGAGATTGCCATCTGCTGGTCTCTGGCCTCCACTGAAGTCAGGCAGAGGGTACCGAGCGAGGATCTCTGCAGCGACTTTTCTTTGAAGCAGATGATATCTTCCTTCTCCCCGGTCTGCGTAAGCAAATTCAAAGCATAGATCTGCGTAAGTAAGCGTTTATTTGAAAATAAAGCCCGGCTATGTGGTCACCTGTTCCAATCTACTTGTGCAAGGAGTTGATGCAATAGAGGGCAAGTAAGCATCCGTAGGATGTAAAGTTCTGCCATTTCAAAGATAAGGCTAAATGACAGAGGTATAATAGTATAGAGATTCCGATACATTTGTGCACCACATCGAACATAGCTGCCAAAATGTGATTCTTCTGAACGGCAAGAGAGTGCTGTTTTGTCAGAAAAGTGTAAGGAGGGAAGCAGGACTGTGCGGACAGCCGAGGATGTGTCCGCGTTGCGGTGCCTGGAAGTCTTGCAAGTTTCTGCATCGCTTTGGTATCCTCACTACAGCAGCGCAGCTTTTGGCACAGGGCGTCATGCGTGCTGCAGAATGCACTCGGCCCTGCCACGGCGGCTGCCAGGTAACCTCCCATTCTTGGGCAGCGATGCGTAAAAACACCCATGACATCATGCTTCTGCATAAGATATTCCTGCTCACAACTGCTCAGCTCACCCTTCTTTTGGGCATCCCGTCTTTCTTGCAGGGCTGACAGAAAGGCATGGATGCCCATTCGCTCTCGAGTAGGTTAAATTGCCCATGTAAATTAGGGTAGTGCTAAAATACTGCACTGCGAACAGAAGCAGCTGACACTGCAACATACTCCAACTCCACCAGCTCTGCTTAGGGCCACTGACCCCTCACGGGCTAGACAGAGAGTACAGCAGCACTTAAAATGTGACACAGCCATTGGGCACTAGACATTTTTCAGAGCCCTGGGAGAGAAGTGCACAGCAGTATTGTGGCCCTGCTCCGTTCCCCGCAGAGATGCACACACTGCGCAAACACAGGCAAACACACACGCTGCCCTGTGCTGATGCATCACCCTTTTCTAACTGTCAATTTTCTAGTTCAATAGAAGAAAAAAAAAAAAAAGCCTTGAGACAGCATAGAAGGGTTTTAAACAGGACTACAGGAGCAGCGTAGGTATAGGTGGCTACCCTGGAAACATGGAAAAAATATTTTGCACGGTAAGAGTCTGAGGGAGCAGGGCACGTGAATGGCTCTACCCACACAGCAGCACTTGACTGTATTCTGCAGCATTACCAATAAATACGTGAGTCTTGAAACGCCTGATACGCAGGAGTAGCCCATTACTCCAAGGTGCCCGAGAGCTTAACTCGGCAGCCCTGCTCTCCAGCCTGCCTTCCTGGTTACCTGTGATCTCGGTGAGGCGGCTGCTGGGCAGAGAAGCAAGCTGAGAAAAAAACAGAAATTATTTCTTGACCATTCCGGTAGCTAATTTAGATGTAAGGCAGTTAATCACTAAATGCAGTGCTCCCTGCATTACATTTCAGTTTCACAGGAGCGTAAGCCTAAGATAGCATCAATACCCACGGGTGTCTGTGTGCGGACGTTTGCATCTGTATAGCTTGGAATTTCTGGTTTGATATTTGTTTTCTAATTAGAGCAGTACCTTTCGAGAGGGCAGACTCTCCAGAAGCAGGCATTTCCTTGCAAAAGTTAAAGGAAATATTTCACATATGAAAAATGCTTTGAGTAATTATTTTGCTTTTCAGCCACTGAGGAAAAAATCCAAGAAATTGTAATCCTGTTTTAAATGAAATTTCAACCCAGCTTCTACGATGGCTATGCTACCTTCTCTTCCTTAATATATTGTTAAAATTCTTAATGCTACAGTGCACTGGAATTCATGTTTGCAGTCATTTCTCTACAACTATTCCATCTCTTTCCTAATCAGTATGCTGGATGACTGCATATTTAGTACATATTCCTTAGACTGATTCCTTCCTCCCAGATGAATTGTTTAACATTTTTCTACATTAAACTGCATTTGCTACCTGGTAGTTCACTTACTTAAATGATCCAGAATCTTCTGTGTTTTGGTTTGTTTTTTACTACCTGTATTATTTCTTTTAGAAAACAAAAAATACATTAAAAATGTCGTAAAAACAACAATAAATATTGCAAAAATCAGTTTTTAAAAGGGTTTCCAACAGCTTCTGTTTGTTATCCATTCTTTTCCCTAGGATAAGATCAGAATGCTGTTTTTCATTAGATACTGAAATGAACACTTTGAATTAAATGTGTCTGTAATAATCTCAAAGACAATTCTGAAATAATGCAGCCAGCTATAAATTGAGTGAATGTATATTTCTTGGTTTTGTAAGCATGCATTTACAATCTATCTATAAAGAGTAAGCTCATCAAGGATCCATCTTTGTGCAAATGATTTATAGTTTTAGAACTTGCTTAGAAGAGCAATGTAGCATTATTTTCAAAATATGCATGTAACTTAGATATTACAGTGCAATACCATTTTGACCAAACCGATACAGACACAATAAATCCAAGTCCTACCCTATGTTGATCCTGTATAAGGTATATTTAAAACGTGCTTTCACAGACATTTTTATTTTAGAGGAAAGCAATTTGTATTGTGGTACCTATTATCTGATTAGACTGAGATTTTGTTAACCCATCTAATGCACTGCTTCTGTATCTGACTTTCATTTGCAGCCGGGCAGGTCTTGTTTCCACTACCCTCTCAATTGGTAACAATAAGGAAGCTTTCTTTTACTTAGAATTTATTAAAGGGCAGAAATAGAGAAAATTCTCTCTGCAACAGCCACCCAACAAATTAAGTCGTAAATTGCTTTATGGAACGTGTATAGCTCCACCAACCAGTCCAAGACCTCTGCTGCCCTATTTTCAAATGGCTCTCCAAATTTGTGTTCACCTGATTGTGTTGAAGCTTTTTTCAAGGTGGCTGACAGTCTCTTTTGTGCAGCAAAGGGGTTATTGGACTTCTTAAGACTTAATACAAATATTACATGAGCACTATTCTGGTCTCCCCCATGCCCCTAAAAAGCCTGGAGCATGTTTTAATGACCCAATTTCCTTCGTGCCTTTACAAAGGTGTCTGCTTTTCTTTGAATCTTGCTGGTTTGATTTCCTATCACAAAGCCTTCCCTATGGACATGTTATCACTGGCAAGTGTTGCAGGATGGAGCAGGCTGTAATTTCTTACGTTTATGCTCCCCGCTTTAATCAGAATAGCATTTATATAAACTCCTCCTGCCTTTCCAAAGCTCTCAGATCTATAGGCTGAATCACCCTGCATACGTGTGCTGCACATTCCCTTTACTCCCGCGCAGCCTTGCAGAAAGCTCAGGGTATGAATCCATGCCACCTCTGTCCTCGCAGTAACCAGAGGGGACCGCACCGTGCCCAGAAGTCCAGCCATACATGACCCCTCCTTTACACAGCAATCCAGCCGCCGAGCACTTTGCAGGTTGCTGCTGCTCAGTTAGCTGCATTTCTCAGTTGGTGCTAGTTCACAGGGGCGTTACTGGGTGCCCCTCTCCGACCGCCATCAGGATTTTTGGCGATGCTACCTCCCAATCTATACTGCAGCTCTGAGATACCGCAGTACCTCGATACTCGCTGGCTTCATCCCCACACTTCAGTAAGACGGGAAAATGAAAGGGGAAGAGTGTGGGCACAAAGAGAGAAGCAATTACGCTGCCACACAGAGGTCTCGGGCAGAACAAGGCAGGGGTCCAGGTGTCCAGCGTTTTAAACCAGCATCCACCTCCCTTCATCCCATTTCTCAGCACTGCTTGCAGCACAAATCACATAGTTCTACAAAGGACACACAAGGATTAGAAAAACAGAGGGAAATATATGCCTCTGTGTGAATGGCATGGAGATTAGGAGCTGACTTGTGTCTGAAGGGACAGAGTTTCAGCTGGTATAAACTGGCCTGGTTTTATTGACATCAGTGAAACTACATTATTTACACCAGCTTAGGATCTAGCTCAGAGGCTTCAACAACTGAACATTTCCAGCCAAATAAAAAGGAGGCTGCCAGGAGACTTGTTTATGGCTTAAAAATAATGAGCAGGATCCCACAAGGATCTAGGTAGCAATTTGTTAAGCTGTGAGGGCAAGACCTAGGGGCAAATCTGGGGCTGAAAAGCGTTTCCATCCAAAGACTGCTACCACACCAAATAAGCTACCTAGCAACACAAACGGACTCCCCGGTGCTAATGAATTTAAACATAGAATAGATACATTACCACCTATGGCTCCTTCCCTCCAAATCACCCAGATGAGCTCCAACTCAATAAAATGAAGACAACAAATGTTTCTGAATCTGAAGCTGCATCCAGCGTTCAGTGTTTTATCATTTTTACCCTGAAGTTCATTGCAAACTGTGCCTACTGACTCACTTACACAATTTCTTTCTCTCCTCTTGTCAGTCTTTTCACCTCGCTCCTGCTCTGCTCTGCATCATCAGCTTTGACATGCAGTGGCATGTTGGTGGAAAGAGAGAAAAAGGAGGAGACCTAACAAGAAATCATTTCTCTTTTGACCTGAGATTGTAAAACTTAGGGAGCGTTCTGGCACTGCGTAAGGTTAATATTACAGCAAATAGCATATCACAGCAGCAAGTATAAAGCACTATCTTTTTTCTGTCTGTGCACTGAGTGGGCTGAGAGTTTTTATTTCATACTTCATTTACACCTTGCTGAGTGGTGCCATAGAAATGGCAGAAGTTTCATCTCCTCCCACTTCTGCAGCAGCACAATATGTGTAACAGCAGCAGCTCCCACACCGCTCGCTGGAAGCTCGGGCCTGATGCCGATCACAGGTTCATATCTACTCCTGCGTGACATTCTCAGATGCTAGAAACATCTTTTATTTTCTTATTAAAGCTTATTGCCGAACTAACAGCTGACTGAAAAGCTGCTTGAGAATTTTAATCACGTAAACTAAAAACACTGAGGTTTTCCTCAAAAGCCCTTCATAAGGAAAAATGGGAGAGCAAATTAACATAAAATCTGTTTAGGAAAATGCTGAAATGAAGAGTACAAGCAGTTGGATGTAAGACAGACAGTCTCAAACAAGCAGAAAGGAGTAAAGTTATATATCCTTTGTTTATCAGTAGTGGTTCACTAAAAATGTAGCAAGCGCAACATCTGAAAATCTAGAAACTTTCCAGAGGACTCAGAGAAAACTCACGCTAAACAAGGTCAGAGGACTGTTGAGAACAGGCAGTGCCACTCACAAAAGGTAAACATAGAGGACTTGCGTCCTGAGCAAGCCCAAGAGTCCTGCAAGGTGCTCAAGGCCATTGCTTTGGTTGACAGTTTCAAAGGCAGCCGATAAATCAAACAGAGGTAATGAAAGGACACCGCTCGTCAGCCAAACTCTTCTTCAGCCTGAAACCTTCGGAAAGCAGGTAAGATGGCCCACGAGGTTAGTAATGAGCTCAGAACTATTCTAATTTGAGAGAATCAGTTTGAAACTGGTTGATGTTGGTAGTGACTGAGTATTGCTACTTCTGCCAGCTCCAAGGCGTTCCGGATTTGCTCGCCTTCCCGTTTGTCCACCAGCGCGGATGCATTTCTCACAAGTTACCAATTTCACTAAGTAACGCTCCGCTAGCAGTTGCGCTGAAGTGACCAAGAGCTGAAGCTGCGTGTTATTTGCATAACTTACTCCCATATCCTGTCCACATGAAATATTTTTCAGCAAAACTTTCACGCTACCATCCTACCGTGGCAGAGGGGAGCACACCAGAACCACCATTTCAAACGTATGTGTCAGCGAACCTTGTCTGTCATGAGCAGGAGGGCTGACATATCAGTCTGGGTACATTACAGTGAAATGGTGTTTGTAGAGATAAGTAGCTGAGATAGAACCTCTGTGAACATTTGGGGGATTCTAAAAAAATGTCACTATCATGAATAGAATGACAATAAAAAGCTCAGTCTCTGCGTGAGCGGATTATCTATCCACATAAAAAAGTATTCTCTAGGTAAAATTGTACCATTTCAGTGAGATATATTTTTCTCTTTTAGACTTTGATTTAGTGTAAATCAACTAAAAAGAAAAATGTTTTGAATTAAAACCCCTAAAATTTCTTCAATTAAAAAATGACAGCTATTTTGACTACTAAAAAAATTTCTAACAGTTCCTTATATTGGGAAATTTATCAAAATCGATGTGGACATTAAGTTCTGATTTCAACAAATACTAATTTGAGGCAAAAAAATCAACTGTTTGTCAAAATATTACGAGCTCACTATAGATATTAGCCACATAAGCAAATTTTGTTGCCCTTCCAAATTACAGTTGAAGTATATTTGCAAGCTATTGCAAATGACTGTATTTAATAAATAACAGAATGAAGAAGGTACTGAAGATTTGTTCCCAGGCAAACATGTTGCAGATTTAGGAGCCTTGTGTCCTAAAGGAGCCCTACGTTTAGTTTTCAGAACACGGCATTCTAAAGACTAATGACAGCATCACATTGATATCACTTCTTTTTTTCAGAATATAAATATGTAGTTTGTTGGTGCCATTCTTTCTTGCCGAGCGTCAGGATCTACACATGCACAGCAATACTCCCACCCTCGGCATGCTGCAGGGGCAGCCACATTTCTTTCATGTCTGTACTGAGAGGTATCTTATGGATCTCATCGCTGTGGTCCAAAAAAGCCCAAGAGCTGCTTTGATATACAGAGCTTGAGTCTCTTGCCTGTAAAGGAGTCCTGCTGCACTTTAAGCCACAGGCATGAAAATGCCCTGAAACCTGAACCGTCTAAATCTAAGCCAGACTGCTGACAAACCTAGCACAGAACCAGAAAAAGTGGATTGCATATTAGTGAAAATTTGAGAGACTGATGTGTCTGCATCTAGATTCAATCCAGCTCTAAAGCCTAAAAAGAGTCGTCAGAATTCCCAGGGCTAAGATCGAAGAAATCCTATCAATACATATACCATGGATTTGAAAGCAGAAGCTGCTACTCAGATAACGGAGCCTTTGCCTCCAGGACATCGAGGGATTCCACACCACTCTCTCACCCGCCAAGTCCCACCTGCAATGGCTCTCACGGGAGCATACAGAATATCTGACAATTAAAGAAGCAACTACCCCGTAAGAGTAAATGGCAGCTGGTCACGTTCCCACTGCCAGAGCAGACTGGGAAAGGAATCGCACAGAAGCTCACCAGATAGAAAAACTCAAGGGTGCCTCAGATGGCAAGGACAGTAAACTTAGGCCAGTAAATGAATCCAAACAGAACAACACGTGTGAAGTGGCAGCGGGAAAAATACCTATGGAAAACACCATATAACATCTAAATGGTTAGCTGATGTGGAAAATCACTGTTACTCTCCTATGAATCTTTAGTCTTGATGGAAATATTGATCGCAGCAAACCTTTTGGAGTTTGATATTTTTATGCAAAAAGAATTCACAAAAACCCTTGAAAAATAGAGGCTTAAGCATCCTGAGTTAGATGTGCTGAATGTACAGCCCTGTAACTCTGTCAGATGCTAAGGGCGTAGCCAAATGCAGAGTTGAACGGCCAGAGGTTTAGGCTACTGAATTTACACAAAGATTGACAGTGAGCATGCCAAAGTTGCTTTTAACTTTCAACTTGTTGAAACTTTTAACTTGTTGAGAAGAATTTGACTTTTTGGACATTGTCACGCTACTGCAAAAGCATTTGGGAAGGTAATCATTGATATTATTAATGTTCTGAGATCCAAAGCCTTCCCGAACTATTCTCCTTTCTCCTTTGAACATGAGATCAATGGGAACATAGAGGATAGGTTTACCTTACAACACACCCTAACAGCCACCACTTAATTTATTAGGCAAGGTGGCAGGGAAGGGTGATGCAAAGTCACTTGAAGGGCTGATACAATTTGATAAATTACAATCAAAGACCTTGGGCAAGAGGGATCAGCAGATGTAGACGTTATCACAACATGTGAGCTTTGACATCAGTTCCAACGTTTCTCTTTCTGATTTATTTCATTTGTAATCCCTTTTCATCTTCCTATGTGTTTGTACCTTTTCCACCATAAATGATCTTTATCCAATTCCAAACAGAAGTAAAAAGGAGAAGCAGCAAAACTCTGCTTAACTGCAACTAATTTGGGGAGCATGGGAAACATCCAATTTTCATGTGTTCTTTCCTAAAGTGATTAAAGCAAGGAATACTGGTAAATAGACGGAAACACAGAGGTACTTTTAGTAACAGAATGCAGAATGATACAACGGTGCTTTCTGTGCACTCAAATCCAAATCCATTGGAAGTGTCATAGAAAAAATAAAGAACTGTATAGAAAGGTTGAGATGACACAATAATATCTAAGAACTGTGCAAATGTAGACTCTCTGTGCTCTCAAAGTATGTTGCTGTTTACAGATTCTCCCAGTAATGTCTGCTGTCTTGCATTTGTGACATTCTCATATCCTTAATGTGTATAAGCATGAAAACAAAAGAAATACATAGCACTGGAAACATCAATTATATAATTGCATGTATAGCTGACTAAAAAAAAAAAAAAAAAAGAGAGAGGAAAAAAAGAAAGAAAACCTTGACAGAAACAGGCATTTTCCCATGGAAATCTTCAGTTTATTCCAAAGCCATTTTTATCATCAATAACAACAAAGTTTCCACAAGATGTTATGAACAGCTAGTTTTGTCTTAGCTAATCATCACCTCTTCCCACACCCAGGAACAGCCAGCAATGGATGGGAAGGAGAGCTGCAGTTATGATGTTACCATCTGTGCCAGAAAAATTTGTTTGGGAATGTATTAACCAGATCGCAATAGCTGTAAATGATTTGTAGGCTTAGTTTCTCTGTAGTATTTCATCATTTTGAAATTAAAAGCATGTACTTTAAAAGAAATGATGCATGCATTGGCTGAATGCCACATACACATACATGTAGATAGTCCTTTCTTCTCCTCGCTTATTCATTCTGCTAATACGTTTGGAGTCAGAAAATACACAAAGAGTAACAATGCAATAAAACTAAACATTTCGACCTGCATTGTATTTACAAAAGAATAGCATGTCTACAGTTTTTTCAAATCAATGACTTTCTTTTCTTATAAGGAAAAATGTCTTTTTCCTATATAATATATCTTTTTATCTCAAAAGAGATACTCATTACTTCCATGGCATAAATGACTTGAAAACACAACTAAATCCCTGGACTAGATTTTAAGGTCACTGGCATAAAACGTTTCTTCCATCTTCCTAACAATAATTTTCTGAAAGCTATTACTAAAATGAGAACAATTATATACAGTTTTAAAGCATTTGTATTTAAGAAAACTGCTTATCAGTGTCTAGACACCGTCTTCCATAAAATTCATGGATCCACATGTTGCCTCTGAATGCTGGGTTTAGCCTTTGCATCTTTGATTTAGCTGACAGATGTGCATAATCTCAAACCATTGGTTAGCTCCCTCGTAGCTAAATAGCTCTTCAGATACGTGTGCCAAAACTATTCCAGCTGAGGGAGCAAATTCAGTTCATTAAATTTCCTCCAGATCTGGATGGTTTAGGTTACAGCTTAGCAAGGATAAAACCTCGTCCTCTAGTCCAACTTTATTCCTCTCGCTTGATCCAGAACCCGGTTCTATTTTGTTCCAGGGGTCACCAATGTCACAAATGTTTGAGTTCAGGCTTACAAATCTGAGGGCTTTGTTTATAAGAATCTAAAATGGAGTTTAGCCCATAATATTTACCTTGCTTCTTGGAACAACTGTTAGGCTGGATAAATAACAATTGTGAAGTAATATAATCAATGAAGTATAACAGAGAAAATGATGCAAAGCAACAGTTATACGGAAGAGCCACGTAGTGGGAGATGACAAGGTACTTTGTTCTATGACAATCAGATTATAACTACTCTGAAGATTGTAAAGGTTTATTTTGTTCCCTGCTCAGGTTCACATTTCAAAAACATAAACTCGCATAGAAGACTGTTTGTGCATGAAAGCACATTTTGTACATGATTATGCTCACATCAAAAAATAATTAACATCAAGCCTTCCCCTTGTCAGATATTGAAGCGCGGCTTAAAATTAGTAGTCAGAAACCCAGAGAAGGCTTCTTTTCTGAGGCAATGATTTTTACATTAGATCTAGGAAAACTAATGATTATAAATAAATAAAATTTCAGTTGTAACACAAAGTTGTGTAACACACTATTGAGGACTGCAGTAATAGTAATAATTAACAGCAGATTAAGTCTCTCAATAGGTGACTAGGCTTATGATTAAACTTCTTTTGGTTTTGGTTAAGACTTCCAGTGCTAGCACGCAACAAGCACGCTCCCACAGTGGTACAGATGCACAAAATGAAATGCTCCCAGTTCATCTGCCTCTTTGCCCCAGAGAGAAAGACCCTTCCCAGCAGGAGGTGCAACCTTACACCATTTGCTTCTGGGGCAGCAGCCCCAGCACAGTTTTTGGTTGAGAGCACCAGTGGTTGGCCTGGCCCCATCCGCTCTCTCCCCTTGCAGACGTAGCCTGACTTCTTGTGGCAAAGGCGTAAGAGCGAGCCGGGGGGCACACAGGGGAGCGATCTGGGGGAGGTGAGGGCCAACAAAGTGCGTTACCTGCTGTTGCAAAGACAGCTGAAGGCTGCTTGTGTTGAAGGCAGCTGGGGACTGGCTCTGATGCTACTGCAACATCAAAAGAGATGCAGGGAGAGGCCCTCCAGCTGCAGCTCCTGCTGTGGTGCCCAAGGCAGGACGGGTGACCACGCTGTGCACGCACCCCAGATTAGGTGCCCAGTTCACTGCCATTGCCCCAGGGCACCTGAAAGAATCTTGAGGGGAACGGAGAGACAATGCGAATCTGCTCAGCGATGACTGAGACTGAACACCTATGGGATCTGAACAAAAAGCTGTCTTTTCATATAAACATCCTAACTTCAATTCAGCAGACGGGTACAGCTTCTTCACAAGCCCGATGGGGATCTGATTATGGTTGATAACCCATCTCTGGGGCAGCAGAGAGTAGGCTTCTTGCCACCCCTGCAAATTACAACCTGTCGACTTTACTCCTCTCCGTGGCTCAGGGAAAAATCAAGGAATCATTTTGTCTCTGTCCCACAAGTCAGGGCACAGACCTAGACTCAGCTTGAGTCTCTGGAATTTGTGACAGCTTTACTCAGGAAATCTTGCTTCAGCAATTACAGATACTATTTCAATAGGGAAACAAAAATGCCTTTTCCTGCAGTGGAATGGCTCTGATTAAGGCTTTCCCTTCAAAATCTTTCCCTACTTCCATACACTTTCTATCACGTACATGCACTCATAAAAAAAAACACATTCAAAAATCAGAAATTTGTAAATCTCTGAAACAAATCCAACTGTACCGAGTCTCCTCTACTCTGCTGCAGCTCAACAACAACTAACAGTCTGTCTCCTCATCAGTGGTGGACCCAGGGTAGAACAGACCTCCCACTACAAGCAGGGCCTTGAAATAAATGTTTATCGTTTAAAAAGAGAAAATAAATTACTTTAAAATGTTTTGCACCAGCCAGGCTCAGTGTGTCATCCAACTCATATAAAAATGGATGTTTCTACACAATTACTTGTACTCTGGACTCAACTGCTTCATCTAATAATCAATGCCTCCCACTCGCACACGTTTGCATAAGTTCTTTAGCCTCTTCTACTAGTTAGATTGTAAAAATTACGTGTGTGGATATGTAGGAGTAGACATACACTTATATATCCAGGACAAAAATGTTTGTTCAGAATAAATGATTTGGCCCTAAAGGAAATTAATTAGCTGGGTAGATAGTTCATAATTCAAATACCTCTAGAACCCTTGAGAAAAACAACATCAGAGGTAATACATGTGAGTGAAATGCCTTTTTTCAAGCATTATTTCTCAAAAAATCATACAGCCTGCTTAACTAGAAAAGAACAAAATGTCTCAGCCATATTTCACTTAATCCAGTGAAAAGGCTCATATGATAAAAAGCAGCACTTTTATTTTCCAAGCAGCTCCACATGTAACTACCTTAATCTCATTTTGGAAAGTCACATCTTCTACAAAATCCAGGATCTGGAAACATGAGGGCATGGAAGGGGTTTTCATAATAACAATTGCTTTTCCCTACATTCATCCTTGATATGACTTTCATTTACACCGGTATATTAACCCCTCCATGAGACATTTCTCCCTCTGAATTCAGATGCTGAAACATTCTATGAGCACTCACCCCATTTCCAGAGCACGGGTAAACAGCTTGCTTGTAGACACAGTCCATTTAAAACAGAGCTGAAAGTGCCAAGTGAAATTACTGAATTCGTGTTCCACAACTTTCACATTCAAAGAACACAATCAGTCAACAGCCACCATTAAGACAAATACATGAAACTAACGATTTTAATTCGGTTTTGCCCATTGGTCTTGCTTATCACTATTACTGAATATTTTATAATGTAAAAGCAGCAAGTGTCCCCAGTACTGTGTAAATACTGTGCAGATATACTAATTAGCCTGAACAGTGTCTATATGCCTCTACCCTGAACAGCATCTATATGCTGCAACAGACAAGGTAGACAAAAGCTGGAATCAATACAAGAGTACGAGGCGAGGAAATGATGCTTGAAGGTTAAATTTCCCAATACAGGAATGCTACTTCAGGAACTGAACTCAGAACCTTCATCCCTGTTGATGATTACCAAACTGTTTTCACTGAGCATTTATCTCCACGCGCTCGTAGACTACGATACAACAAAGCACTCACTCAAAGACAACTCACAAGTTTCCTGTTGCACCAGGGTGAATCATCAGGCCTGACGAGGAGGCTGATGAGACCTCAGTCCACTCACTGCCATACTCACACAGTCATCCTCTGACATCGGTTTCGGCGCTTAGATTTTAACATGGTTAAAGTTACACCTGTGAGATTGAAAGGTTTCAGGTTTTCCAGCCGTCCCAGAAGGGACCACAAGGCAGAAGTGGAGCTGACTGAATTCTGGAGGAGTGCTTTGCTACTCGGGGTCCAGAAGGAAAGGTGTACGCACCTGCAGACCCTGCGGACGGCATTACGGCTCGCTCCTCTCGCTGGGCAGGGGGGGCAGCGGAGCCTTCCTGCCCCGCGGCGCCTGGCAGCGGCGGCGCTCGGCACGGCGGGGGGCGGCCGCCGGCGGGTCACGGAGCCCAAACCGGCGGGTGCGTCTCCTTGCATCCTCCCTCCCGCCGCCTACCCCTACACCGGATACCTCTTGGCACGGGCCGTGTTTGGCCCCAGCTGAACAGTGGCAAAACATTATTCATCCACCAAAGGGATTTTTTTTTTTTTTCCAATTGTTTCCTCCCCTCGTTGCCCGAAGTTTGGAAATGCCGGAGGGAGGGGGGGCAGCGAGCTCTCCCCGGGGCCGGGCCGGGCGGCCGGGGCCGGGGCGGCGGGAGCGCGGCTGGGCGCGGTGCGAGGGGTCACAGCGCCATCTAGCGGCCACCGGGGAGACTGCAGGCTGCGCCCCGCGCGGGCGGGCACGGCTCCGCGTGCCGTGGGGAGCAAGTACCGCTCCCCTTGCGAAACGGATTTTAGAGATGAACTGCAGAGTTGGGGGGGTGGGGTGTGTTAATCCAACGTATCCTGCCAAACCTCTTTGTGAGACTTTAAATGCTAAGACTATACTTGTAAAAATGCATGCATCGTGGGTCGTTCTAAAGTTCCTCGGGTTTTTTTTCCTCCATTTCTGATTAAATCTATTCCATTTTCTGGGTTTTTTTATTTATTTTTAGCCATAGTGTAATTTTATTAATATATTTTTGTGCTCTGATCTAAGAGAATTCTAGATTTATACTTTTATGTATGTGAAGCCAACATATGCTAAGCTATAAAACACAAACCAATGAAAAACACCGGTATGTGTCTGTGATGGTAAGATGTTCTTATTATCCAACATTGCCTGTTTGCACCCAACATCTTTCTAAGGAAGATAGTTTTGTGTATATCTTTTCTATATTAGAGAATAGGCGATACTTACTACAATAAAGAAATTTCTGAATTAGAAAACATGCTTGTAATTTTTATCAAGCAATGTGTATCTTAATTTTCAAACTAAATTTTATTTAATACCAATGGTAATATCTGGGGGTGTGGGGGGGAAGGAGTATTTTTTTCTTTCAAAGCCTGAATACAAGTAGCTAAGATTAGGATTAAATACCAGCAACAATTAATCACCATGTGACTATGATTTTGTAACAGATCAGCAAGGACATACAGGCCTGGAACAAGGAGAAGAGTCACAGCATGAGTGTTAGGTAGCTACGTGAGGATAAGGGTAACAGAGGAAGACCACATTCAATGCAGACTGGAGTACGTTTTGATGCACTACATGATGTATCTTCAAGGTGCAGTCTTTGTTGATTCTGTCTTCTCAGGCTTCTTTGTAGTTTGTGAGTTCAGATGGTGTGAGTCCCTGCTGCTGAACCTGCTTTGGAGTACTGCAAGCTCATACGCAGGGTAGACATCACTGAGTCAGGATAAAGCAGAGAGTTGTAGTACTTAATGTAACTTCTCCCCATTGTAGCCCTTCTGCTACAGAGTGCCCCAGGCCCAACCTTACTTCAAGAACTACAGTTCTTGATAGAGGTGGGGGTGCAAAACTAATTTGGTTAAAGCACCAGGTTGCAAAGATGCAGAGAAGATGAGGGAGCGCAGTAGCCCTAGTTCATCCTCAGCATCATGGGCCACACTACTGGGTGGTGGGAAAGAATGAAATTCACACAAGCATCAGGTAATCTTGCTTTTAGTGTTCTCAGAGCATCCTTTTCTTCAAGAAACATTGTTAAACCATCACTTGACAGAAAACTAGGAGAAGTCATTGTACCTGCTTATCTGAACTGACAGTGCCGTTGGCAGGCTGATAGGTTTCCAGCTCCTCAGGAGGTACCCAGCCTACTAACGACCTGCACAAAGACCCACTCAGTCACTTGCCAGAGCAGTTCTTTGACTGCCCAATAACCGTGCTCATTCAAGATCAGTCAACAGGAAAAAAAGTTGGCTGTCTTTGAGGAAATGATAAAATATAAGGAGCTGGAGGTTTTGATAAAGCATTGAAGGATTCACATGGAAGGAAGGAAAAAAAAAAAAAAAAAGAACCTCAGAACTTCTCTGTATATTCCCTAGGAAATAAACCCTGGTATATTTGAAATAACTAACCCCAAGCACCAGGAACACCTATTTTCTCAGAGACAGATTTGTTAAATTCCCCAGACCACAAGCACTGAGGTGTACAGAACTGCTACCAAGATGGACAAACTGAACTCAGCGTGGGAAGGCAAGCAACCCAGAGTGCACCAGCTGTATAAGCATAGGATTGAAAAAAAAAAAATAAAAAAAATGAAAAAATTGGCCTGTAATGTACATACTGCATCAGCTGGTATTAAGGCATTAATGAGGTAAACACCCCTTTGGTCCCTCTTTACCAGGAAACACTGCTCTACCCCAACCAAAAATTCTCATCAGATTCATCAACTGAAAAAGAGGATTTCTCATGGAAATTTCTACATTGGAAAATGTCTCTTTTTCACTGAAACATTTTGAACATAGAGACAGAGAGAGACAGACTGTGCAAGATACCATTAGTATTTATGCTTTGGATTAGCTGAAGGAAAGAACTGATAATCTGGTAAAATAAAAACATTGTCACCAGTAAATCTACATAAGTATACATAAAGATATATACATACATGCACAGTATCCAGACATGCATATATGTAATTCCTTTATATTTATGTAGTTTAGATGTTGTAGTAGTGCAAGTCTATCACCGGCATACTTGACTCACATTGACAGCAAAGACTGCAAGAGCAGCACAGAATGATAGCGTGCTCATCGAGCTGCAAGGAGTCTCGAGTTCCCAGTCTTTCTCCTTACATGTTGCTGTAGAGTAAGCAGTGTGAAATGTATGATATTGTATGAAGTTTGATGTCACACTCTCAGTCAGATGCAGAATAAAAATCCTTGTGTTTCTAAGAGTTTTGCACAGCGTCCCCAATGCTAAATGAATTTTGAGAGTTGAGAGAACAAACTGCTACAGGCGGAGCTAAAGAACTAGTCTTGCTAGTTTAAAGACTAGAACAAACTCGCATCCTCAGAGGATCGATAGAGAGGTGATCATGTAAGGCACCCTGTCAAACGAGTTTCACAGACAAGTTATTTGGAGATGATTTTCAAAGATAAATTCGAGGATACAGCAATCTACTCCTTGGCAGTTCACGAATGAAAGATACAAAAATAGCAAGCTAAATTTGTTGACTATGCTATTTGTGGGCCTTATTATCCCCGTGGTAATGTCATTCTGTTACAGAGATGTACTATATATATGTGCAAATCACATATATGTGCATTTACATTCTTCCCCACGCTTTTGTATCGCAAAATACTTCAAGATCACTGCACCTATCCTTTTTTTACCAATGCGATGTCCTTATAGGAAACATAGGCATCTCCCTATAGTCCTTTATCTCACTGAATGCATACATGTCTGAAAGCTTTTCAGGATCAGGGCCAATATGCCATTTCAACAGCAATGTGCAATCACACATGGCAAGTAGATCAGCAACTGAATGCTATAATGGCCTTTTGAGCAAGAGGCTGACTCAGCCTCTTCCACAGCCTGTCGTACAGGGTTTGCGGTCCAACTCCGTATCCCCCGTTCTGGTGCACCATTCCAGTGGTGACAGGTTTCTGGGTGACTGTTCTGTGGCTCATGATCAGCTGGAGGCTGGCAGAAGGAAGTGCAAAGAAGCTCGGCTCTGCAAATAACAGGCTGCAAAGAGAAGCTGACGTGAGCAGAGAGTGTAAATAAGATGGGGAGGAGGAGAATGTCTGCCAAAAGCAACATGAGGCTTTAAGGGCCTGGTTTCATCGCTAAAAAGTCCAAACCTTAGCTTCTCCACCTCTAACCAAATCAAACTCAGCCGCAGCTGATCCCTCTTACTCTCTTCTTTCCCACACATCAATCTCTGAAAAAGGTTATCCCACATCTTTGTGAAGCTTTTAACAAAAGAGTAGTGAAAGTGATTTGAAGCAAGCTGAGAAACACTGTGATTGAAATACCACTGTCACCGTCATTCCCAGAATACAGGGCAGTGCCCCATGGTTAGTAGCATCTTGCTAGAAGGAAATATGGACAAGCCAACAATGTTACCTGGAAAAATCCAGACTTTTAGAGGTTATTCTCTTTCGAAATGTCCTTAAAAGTCTGGTTTCGTTTATTTTTTGAAGGGGGTGTGCACTGTTTATGCAACCAGACAAGAACTTGATCCTGGAAACAGACACAAGAACAAGAGATATGCAGCAGAATCCACTCCAGTGCCCTACCAAGCTCTGGAACATCAATATGAGTTGCAACAGATCCCATTTACTTCCTCTAGTAGACTTTTCATATAGTAGGGATCCTAATTGTTCAGATCAGCTCTAGGTGAGATTTTGGCATACCATCTACACGACTGAGAAGGTCCTCTAATTTGTTTGGCTAGTTCCCAGGCTTCCAAAAAAAGCTCCTGCACATATGTTTATGAAACACCAAGAAATAGAAATATCACATGGACCATGTTTACTTCCCTTTGCAGATATCTAGAGGAGACCAGCTGTCCAGAAAATAAAGGCTAAAAAAAAGAGCACTACAACTTCAGCCTGAAATGCTGAAGAGAAACATGGAAGACCCAATGCCACTGTGACTGTGGGAGGAGCTGGTGCAGAGAAACCTGCTGGCATGGCAGGAAGGGAGGGGGGAACAGCAAAAAACAGAGTTTCAGTGGAAAGAGATGCCATGGAACTGGGTACTGAATTTTTTTGTAATGCCAACAGGCAAATCTGAAGTCCAGAAACAAGAGCATGTGCTGGTTCCAATGGAGGAGCTAGCAGGATTCACTGTGCTGATCCTCTGGCAACAAAGTTCATGTGCCTTTCAACACACTGATTCTTCCTTGGCTACCAAATTTAGTATTAAGACTTCTTCATATCATTTTTTTCCTCAAATGTTTCTGGAAAGCTAGTAGAGCCTGCAGCTCTAGGCAGTCACCCCTCATTCCATGCACGGATTGCTCTGCACCTACACAGAGCCTTAGAAAGGGAAAGGAGAATGGGAGGGCAAATGAGGACTCAGATATTGTAAGCATTGATGTGGTCTGCCACTTTCTCTGCTGCTTTAGTAATTTTATATTTCTGCCTATTATAGCATTATTCCGCACTTTTGACTTTCACTGCTTGAAAACCGTTTGTGCTAAATAAAACACCATTTTTATGACATTCTATTTATGCTTTTTTATTGTGACTGTTTTTACATGACAACAGATGTCATTCCTAATTTCCATAGCTTCCTTGGACTTTGAGGGTCATATCACCTACAGGGATGCTTTCTGTTTTTGCAGATTGATAAAACAGTTCATCAATATCCCCATTCCACGTCAAGAAGCTTCTGAGAACACAGCAGGCACCAGGCAGCAGTATAGTGTTTTGCAAGACTGATAGCTAAATAATTTGCAGTGTCCTCTGGTCTTCAGTCTTTCAGATAAGTTCTTCATTCTCATTCCTCAATTGCCGCAAGTATAAATGAGTGCTCTGGGCAGCCATATATTGATTGTCCAGACAGAATTTCATCAGCCACAGCAGAAAAGAGCTCAGTCCTTCAAAATAAACTGTGGCTACCCATGCCTAATGCTAAGGTTATTGAAGGAAATGGGTTTGTAACCAACGCAGAAGGAAACTGCTTCATCTCAGAGCTACAGAGTAAGAGAAAACACGCCACTGTTTGGATCAAGATAACCTTTATGGAGATGGGATTCAAGCACAATGGACAAAAATGCAGAACGCACATGATGGAAGATGGGAAGCAGTGCTTGATGCACATGATGAATAATTGTGGATCAGGCTGGCTTGCACAGTCGAGTTCATGGGGCAAGACACAGAATACAGCCACACGTGTTACCGTACAAAGGCAGAGGAACCGTATGAAACATCTGGCAAAAGATTCCCAGATCACTTAAAAGAAGCTGAATTTTTTTGAAGTTTCCACATTCATAGTGCCTATTTCTCATAGACTTGTTTTTTAACCAAGGGTTATATTCTTTTGGGCGTTTTGTTGTTTTTCCTCCCTCGTAAAGGTAACATTACTTTAAAACCCACTGTGATTCTTTCACTTTTGCATATTCTGTCTGCTGAATCTCCATGAAATACAGCAGGATATAATGAAACCTATTACCATTTAGAGACAATATTGAGCAGACGAGCAAAAGGTGACAAGTTATCTTTATTGCACTGCTACGTTACTCACTCATGCCAATTAGTCTTTACTGGATTCATTTGGTGCAATAATACAAAGTGCATGGCACGGAACACATGAAGCCTATCTCTTAGACACAGTTCAGGAAGTCCTTATTATTTTCCTAATAACATTTCAGATAATGTCATGTACATCATTATTAGTAGCATCTCAGGGATGGAGCATATAAATGATTTTGCTTTGAATCCAGTGCAGTTATTCCTAAATTCGTTTTATTTTGAAGAAAGAGGGATTCAGAAAATAAGAAGGAATGCTATACTGAGTTGATTGCGAGGTGATAGAGTGTTCATGAATACCACCCATTGTGTCAAATGACTCACACATCTGTCAGGTGTGCTGCATTAGCCCACAGAAAGCCTTTCGTACATGTTGTGTCCTATTAAAAAAAAAAAAAAAAAAAAATTTGCTTTGTCTTTTGATGTCAATCATGCTGATGGATGGGCCCAAGGTGTTAATGAGTAAGCTTTAAAAAATATTTATGCTCTGCCAAATCTCTGCATCACGTCAGTAGGCACTAAGCTAGGCAGTTGGAAGTAACAGAATATTTAGAAAGGACAGCTCTTCTTCTGACTCATTAAAAAAAAAGCATGTTTTTAAGCTCTCTCCACCAATTCTCTTGAGCCCTTTGTGGTTTTTTATAAACATGATTTAACAACATTGTATCAGTTTACCTAAAACAGATTAACTCCAAGTGACTTTGATACTTCTTCTGTTACACTTGCCTTTACATTTTGCTAAGTGTAAAGTCTAAAATCAATGAGCCAAATTCTTGAGTTACTCCAGATTTTTTTCTGGGTAACTAAGACAGACATCTTAACACATTCTGTTTAGTACGTGTCATGCAACACTTTCAATTTTATTCTGCCGTGGAAATAATATAACACAGGAGTCTCTAACTGTGAGATACAAGAATTGTCGTTTGGGGGGAATCAAGTGTGACTCGCAGTTTCTCAGAATTAAACCCAGAAGAGACTTTGCTTTGACTGCCCTGTTGGATTTCCTCCAGAGCGGAGCCCAGCATGCTGCTGACATTTCTCTCTACCTACAGCACACCTCCCAGAGAAGGGCACTGTCTTGCTTTCAAGATCTCACATTGCGGTGCACTCTTTCAATAATTTGTTCCGACGATTGCTGACTCTGACTAAAACCAGTTTTCCCAGCCTCAATCTATTAAGCTAAAATTCTAGAAATTGCGTTATTTATGCCTTTGTTCCTCTAAAAAGGACCTACTAACAATTGCCTAAACACTGGAGATGAGTGAAGTGGTGGTAATTTTTGAGTTTGTGTGAAATGTCTCTTTTTCAGTATAGAATTTTAAATTACTTCATTTTGACCAATTCTATAGTCATAGGATTTTTTTATCTTAAAAATTTTCAGGAGAAAAAGAGCTCTTAAAATATAAACTATTCAATAATTTTCATCCAACTGTGAAACTATTGAAAGTGATAATGAAAGAGTCACTTATTTCATTAACTCTGCGTTACACTTAATTTTTTTAAAAATCCTATTCTGTGGATAAACTAAGCATCCGTATTACAAAATATGTACTGAATGAAGATTCTGATTAGCTTCAGTACCTTTTTTTCATGGTACTAGGTTTCTGTAGAGCCTATGACTGAAAGAGAATCTCAGCTGAACCCAACAGTGGCTTTCTTACAGTTTTCTTGTTAGTGAAGCAATGAAATATACAGGGTATATATGGTTGGGCTGAGTCGTATATGTCCTAATATACAGCATTGCTCAGTGCAGATGTGATCAGAAGGAAATCACTGCCAGAATTTAAAAAAATATAATTGCAGAAAAAGTATTTATAAAATAATTTATTTTTCATTCCAGTGTCTACAGACTCTGTTATCTAGGTTATTAGACAATAGATTCCTTTTCAGCCTTAAAAATTATAAAGGGACTGATGAGAGCTGAACACCAAATATTTCTTCCGTTCCTGGAAGAAAATTGAGATCTAGAGAAAATTTCTCAGCCTGACTCTGGATGAAAAAAGTCAAAGCCCTGAAAACATCTAAAAATCAATGAACTGAAAACTAACTCAGCATAAGTCTATTGTAGTGTTTGATTGTTTTATTTGTATTTCAGTTTGTTTTCTCTTCTTACTATACTTAGCTTAAAATTATAAAGAAAGCAGCTCTTGAAATTGGAAATGAGATTTTAATTTAAAAATTTAACATAGAGCATTTCACTAACATTAGACTTATTCCTGGAAGCTGAAAATGAAAAATGCGTTTTAAAAATATTTTCTATCAGTAGTGTCTTGTTTCGGTGAATCATGGCTTTCCAACAAAAAAAAAAAGAACACTAAATACATTTTTTACCCTCTCTTCTACAGGCTTCCAACAAAAAAGTTCAGGTTTTCAGTCTCATTTTTGTAATATTAACGATTTTAATATGTTACCAAATGGAGTAGATTAGTTTTTCCTCTAAAGAGCATATGTTAATGCCAAGCCCTGGGTTGATTGACAGCAATGATGATCAAAGATGCCACCTAAATTGCTTTTCTATTCTTATTGCTACTGTATTTCCCAAAGGACTCAAACCGAAGACTCAAGCTACACACCAGCATTAGCAAGACTGAAAGAAGCACTGAAAATGTTTCTGAGCAGATCCTCAACTATTGAAACTTGGCACTGCTCCACTGACTTCTTGTTTTCACTCCTTCTCCTTCTGTCTCGCTTGTGCTTATGTGTGGGCTGCTGCCCTGCCTTAGACATTTCTTGAGGAACAGACTCACAGCAAGCAAAGCAGATAGATTAAATAGGTAGAAACTTTTGAGCAACCTACAAGAGATTGAACAACAACCTAAAAATAAAGCTAGTTACCAAATAATAGCATTTATTTGTGTCAGCACACTGGGCTAAATTCTCAGCTGGTATAAACAAGAATAGGTCTATTGCTGGAAGTGGAGCTAGACCAAGTGACATCAAATTATGATCTACTTTTATTGACTCCGAAGGAGCTACACCAGCTAATGAGGATCTTGCCCATTTTATTAAGTTAATCAAAATTATGTGCTACTGCGTGTATGACAGTTTTGTTCTGAGAAGAGATGAGACAGCTCTCTGAAACTAGAGAAACCTAATTATCCCCTTTATAACGCTGTTGTAAATCATCAGTAGTACAGCTTTAAACAATGTCAGCATAAAATGGAAAGGGATGAGATAAATACCAGCATAAGAAAACCAGGAATTTCCCAGACTTAAGTGAAAAGATCAGGACTTAACTATGCCTTTGAAAGCTAGGGCATCAGAGTCTCTAACACCAACGTACTAGATACCTGTAATTTTTAGCTGTAATGAAAAGATGGTATTTTTCTGTTGAGAGAGAGAACGGAAGATCTCCAAGACCCAGCAATCATATCACTGTGGCTTCATTATCCAGTGTTTGCCTAAAACCACAACAAAGGTTTTTTATAACTTTGCTCCCAAAACTGACCAAAACGGTGAGCAGCAGAAGTGTTGGACTACTGAGGGTGGATCTTTGTTCTCTTTTCTGTAATCTGAATTCTAATCATTGGCACAGCTGATTTTGTGTACTGTGTGCCTGCAAGTAAGTAAGAGAAATTAAGAAAGCTTGTGGTGCACAAAATGTGAAAGATTTTGAACTAAAAGATCTCTGTCACTACATTTCTTTTTTTTTATTTGTCTTCTATCTGATTTTAAAACTAGTTCTTGCACTAGGGCATCTTCTGTTTCTGGTCTTTGCTATTTAGAAATTGCAACTAAAATTCAGTTGAAAGCAAGGAGCAATCTCTGAGAAGCAAGAAAGGACCATACTCTAAAGGCTAAGATAAGGTAAACTTTCAAAATCAGTAAAACCTTTTGGGGGAAAAAAAAAAAAAAAAAAAAAAAAAATTTTGGGGAAAAAAAAAAAAAAAAAAAAAAAAAAAAAAAAAAACAGGAAAAAATGAAGCACATGCTATTTGACTGTTGGATTTGACTGGAGCCCTGCTGCGTGGCCCTTTCTTTAAGAATCCCAGATGTGGTTCAAATCAACCAAGAGGGTCAGCCAGAGTTTCAGTAAGCTCAGACTCCCCATGATTCAGTGTGTTTACTCCGAGATGAGAGAAAACACGGGACAGTAGACCCTGGTCTGAAGAGTACAGCAAGTGTTCCTCTAGATGTTGGAGTTGGTATCAGTTATTTGCAGTTCTAGTGGGGTATTTGTTTCATGCAGAATTTCTTGGCATAATCGATAAGAGGAAAGGGATGTGTGTTAGTTTTTCCATCAGCATTGGGTGTTTTGGAATCATAGTGCCACAAACATAAAATTATCACCAGAATTAACTGAGACTGAGTTTACATGGTCCTAAAACAAACCTTAGTCTCAGCTTTTTTGCTCAAGTGTTCAGGAATTTGAGGTTCATTCCAGATAGCCAGAAATTCCTTAACAGGCAGAGTATAAGGAGGTTGACTCTTACTCGTGAACAGAAACAGAATTTGAGTCCCCAGCTTGCTGCAGTTGAAATGAAGAGATTTCTATGTCATAGTGGTTTAAACCTACTAAATACAGGATGTAACTGTTCTGTATAGCAGATGTTCTATCAATAGGCAAGCTGTATGACAGAAGGATTGAGTCACTTGGAGGGTGAAGATCTAATTGCAGTTGGTCATGCTGTAGATACTTAAGAAATCCATAAGAATGGTAAAACCAGAGAGGCAGATGAGCAGAAGGGAGAGAATATATCACTGTGTGTATCAGTAGAACCAGACATTTTACTGGGCTGTGGTGGAAATAATTAGTTTTATCACAGTGTTGTGGGACAGGGGACAAATAGCTACTGAGCTCCCTTGCATCCAAATCTGTAATAATGATCTTAAAACTAAAAATTAGTGATTTAAACATGTTAGTCAAAGAGATGCAGGGTATTTTCTATGGTCCAATGTTTTCTAAGGCAAATATGATATCCTTCAGTTTAACTTGGCACTTCTGAATAGGAAAATAAACTGAATTTTGAGGTAATTGACTTGGCAGAGGGAATAGACTCAATGTAAGGAAACCCAAAGTATCTGGTTAAAGCTATTATGGTATGGTAGCCTTCAACTATTGAACAAGTTGTCCAATATCTTGATAGAGTAAAAATACTAAACACAGCACCAGGCCAGGTAAGGGTTAAGGAGGTAGAAGATGCAAGGGAACCCGTGCATCCAGTGGGCACATCTGAGAGCTGGAAAAGTCAGTAGAAGGCCAAAGGATCTCAGTGATAAGAAAATCACCCAATTTAGAGAACAGTGGTAGGTGTCCCATGGGGCTTTTAGCAGGAGGAGGGAAAATAAGTCCCCATAACTGTGTAAGATATGTCTATTTAATATTTCCTCAAATAACTCCAATTAGTAACCCATGATAATAAGCTATGAAGTCTGTATTCATGCTCTTGGTACATCTTATATAACTACCATTAGTTACAGTTACGTATGATTGCAAATAAAATTGCAGCCCTCAGGCTCGAATCAGGCTTCTGATTTGAAATGCAAGTCAATGTAACAATATCAAGATCATAAAAAGTGAGTTAGAAAGTGACTATTTTAAAAATGCATTCGTCAAAAGAAACATTACCAGTGCTATTTAAATGTAAGGAGGTACCTGAGAAAAATATCAAGCTACAGAGCAGAGATAGAAAGCAGAAGACATAATCTTTTGCAGTCTAAGACACAGAGATGGCATCACTGGAAGGTTAATGGTACCTAGCTAAAGATAAAAAAGCTGAAGAACATAATACAGAAAGATCACCTACAATTCAACCAGGCCTTATATCATTAGATGAATTAAAAAATCAAGTGTGAACTTAACATCTATCAGCCCTTTTCAATAGCAACCAATTTAAAAAAAAAAAAAAAAAAAAAAGAGAGAGAGAGAGAGAGAGAGAGAGAGAACTAAAACCCCAATATCTCCTAATAAGCAAAAGCAAATGTGGTAATAAAATCCAGGCACACAACTAACTGTAGAGATGCCCAGGTAGGAGATCTAATAATGGAGAAATATAATATTTGGGCTTTTTATGAGATGATCAAGAAGGATCAGTCAGCTGTTTATACACTCTTAACAACATCTTAGCATTTCTGGTAAATGCTTGTGGGGGTTTTAGGTTATTTTATTGCTGCATGATTAGTGAGAATCAGACATTCTTATATTTAGTCATGCTTTTAAAAGGCTGGCAATTTTTCTTTTCCACCTATTTCACTTTTATGTAATGCTAGAGATATATGACATATCTTTATTTTTTGTCATTGAAATGTCTATTTCACACCTCCCTGAGTGATCTAACCTCTCTGTCCTGATGACTTCCTTTTACTGATTCAAATATAAAATAACCCCAAAAATTCAGGCCCAAGTTAACCCAAAAATTCAGACTTGTCCAATAGTTTTTATAACACCATCTATTCTGTAAGACAGTTCTCTTGGTTTTTTGTAATCGCTGTAGTTCCACATTCACACCTTTAACAATTTGTAAAAGGTAATAATTTGGCATCCTTTAATCAAATGTCATGTTCGGCATATTCCAACGTGTTATACTTAATAGCAATCAAGACAGTTCATAGAAGACATGGAAAGGAAAATTAGCGACTGGTGAAGAAAAGAAGCCAGCAATGGAAACCTTAGACTACTGAAGGGTAAAGGTTACCTCCCACTGGAAACCACTCTTCCTGAGCTGGTATGCACCTGCAGAAGATATAGAAAAGAAAAATTATTATTAATGAGGCCTCCATGAGAGAATGACATTTGCAGGCATTAAGAAATCAGCCAGCAGAAAAGAAAAGCATGAAGTGATTCCAAACAAATGAAGGCTGAGTTGTATTCAGCTGCACTATCTCTTCCCAAGAAGGAAGAGGCAATCTGGGAGCAAACAGAGCATTTGTCAGTCATCAGGGCTTTAATGGAAAGAAATGGCTGTAAGACTTTTTTTGCGATGACCACAAAAAGATGAACTGTATTTAGACTTGCCAGGTATCTAGGCTTTATCCAGAGTGTCGAGGTTACAGGGTGTTTCTCATAAGGGATTGCAGTGCAAGCTGAACCAGTTGTGCGTGGGTCACAACAGATGCTGCACATTTTATGAATATTTCATTCTACTATATGTGAAATTTCAGGTAACACCCTGGCTCTTTTGGACCATGTAATTAGCCAGAAACTGTAGCCAGGGCACTCAGTGAAGTACATATCCCTGGTATAGATATTGTAAGTATTGAGGTAGGATTTGGGTAGGGTCAGACTGGTAAGTTTGGCAAATCTTAGTGCATCATGCAGCATGCCAGGAACAGCCCCAGAAGTTACTGGATTTGCGCTCTCATCGTAGAACCATGATTTCTTCTTGCTTCTTTCTTGCCCTGTGTGATACTCAGTGAATTCAGGAAAGAATGATGGCTCTTCCCCTTCCCTTCCTTCCTCTCTCCCACCCACTTTGCCTTCGCTTGCTGATGGGGAGATGCGTACTCTCTTGAATCATAGCCACCCTGTAAGAACACCGTCAGGTTCTGTGGACAAAAATAGAACCTCGTAAATTGTGTTTGTGTAAGAGGGTGACTGAATCATCATTTATATCAGTAGATATGGGAATCTGTAGCCTATAAACCCTAATAGCTTCTCCTCAGTCTAGTGTTCCTGGTATTATCACAGGCACCCAGTTTTTCATTTAAAAGGTCTGCTCATTTCAAGGTATTTTTAGGATCTGAAATGATCTTCCAATAGATATGCTACTTGTCATGAACTCAGGCTAATCTTCAGAAGAACTTTAGGAGTTCATATCACTGAAGATGTTTTGTTTCACCAGACTTCCTTATTCTTCCCAAACTCTTCATCTCAACCCAATCCTTAGGTAGCCTATGGCTTTTCTGAGGTCCCTCGATTGGTTTCTGTTTCTCATTGTCTCTGAATCCTCATTTTTAATTTTTTTTTTTATTTATCCCTTGTCTTTCTCGCCTACAAAGCCACTGTGAGCACAAACAAGGCATCCATTAAACTAACATTCTTTTGCTACTGCTGTACATCAGGCAACCTCAGTGCTTCAAAGAACTGATTGCATCACCAGTATCCACCTGCCCAAAAGATTGAACCAACAAATTTCTTCCAAAATTCTTTGGTTCATTCTCCTATGGTAGCCTCACATCTAATATGATAGCTTTGAGCAAGTTTGAGTAAACAATATCAAGTAAAGATAGAAGAATTACTACCTGATCTATTACCTTAAAAGAGAATCTTTACTGTAACACACAAAAGGGCTGCTATTTTTAATCTCTGTTACTGCAAATGTGGTTTTCAGTTAGTAATATTCATTTCAGAAGGATAAACTTCTGAGAGTTCATTCTGGAATTTTTCTCCATGTGTCCTTCCCACTGCTTTGATTCTCCTCTATAGCAGAATCACAAGGTAAACATTCATAAGCAGATTACATGGCTCAGTGATTCTGAATATTACCTGATTACTTCACTTCTCAGACTGAGGGTACACAATGACATTCTTCAAAACTAATTGAGAAGTACAGCTAGAAAGATAGTCAGTAATACCTGGCAGGGGAGATATCTTTACTGGGAAAAATCCTGGAAAAGAATTTTCTAAATGGTTTATCAAAATGATGTGGTTGCCCCTCAGACATCAAGGAATAAGGCCGCTCACTATACCTTGATGTTTTAACCTAACAACAAAATGTGTTGCTAATTTATACTGGAAGAATTCTATGGACTAGAACTAATTCTCAGTTTCTGAACTGATTCATGAGCATTTTCATTGCTCCACTTATATAAAAAGATATACCTGAGACAATGTTCAGGCATTTAAGATGTGGGATGAAATGCTTAGAAAGTGATGAGGTTGTATGCTCACCTTTACCTGAAATCTATTGCATTATAATGGGCAGGTTGGTGATACACACTGTGTTGTATTGCAATCAATTTTATGGGACAGAGCAGTTAATTTTGTAAATAAACTACACTTCACTAAGAAAGGCCAATTGCAAAACATAATACAGTGTAATTGACTGGAAGGTGCAATAGCCTTCAGGTAAGACCAAGAGAAAATTAGAGTTAGAATATTAATGAAAAGTTCAGTTAAAGTCTAGAAAAGTCTAAATCACCAGTCTGAGAAGTTTTTCCTCATTTGCACTGAGGAAATGCCACAAAAGAAATTTTGGTAGTGTACTATACAGGAATATAAAGTAGATGCAAAAGGAACTCTTAACTTTTGCTTTAAAAACCTCACACTTTTACATTCTAGGAAAAAAAAAAAACTTAATAACTTCTGCCTCTGTGATTTTGCAATCTACATTTTTGAGAAATAAAGTACCCAACATCAAATACATATAAATTAAACTAATATCAGAAGACAATGTCAAATTCAGGCCTGAGGCAAATAAGTATGATTCCACTTCTGCCAATAGGCTGTTTTGAAATTGGTGTAGTGTTATTTTTATAGACTACCAAGATAATTTTTGAGCACACTAAATTAAGTGGTGAATACACTCCTAACAAAATGTTCTCTTTGAAAACCTCCATTGAAATATAAGGAGTGGGCAGCTCATACTGCTAGGTGAATGTGATATGAATTACTTTAAGAAGATACAGTGACTCTGAAATTATCGTCAATTAGAGTTGCCAAATTAAGTAAGAAAAAATAATGGACAAGATATGGAGGTGGGAGTTATGGAGATATAGTTACTACTAAAAATACAGGCAAAGCTGCAAAGGCATCATGACACAGTACCTAATGATTTGCTTATTATTCAACATCTACTAAAATATCAGCCTTTTAAGAACTTATATTCTTTTTGTTTCCTAGATCTAATAGTTGGAAGATCATTTTTCTACTGGTCCTAGTACTGAATGGCTTCATTTAATGTTACATTTTTAATGCGATAGTGCTAAAAAATTATTAAGGAACTTATTACTTAGCAAATGGTATCTTATATATATATGTATAGTAACCATACATTTTTTGTCAACCTGTAAAGATCATTATAGAATCTATCCATTTAAGCATCTCTTGAAGTTTTGGAATTAAGATTTGAAATTAATCAAATCCACAACAGTCAGTACTTTTACGAGTTGTCCAGGCTTCTTCATCAGAGTTCATCATGTATTTTCTTATTACACTGTCTGCTAAGGATAAACATAAATGTGGATTCTTTTGAGTGGTTTTACCATTTCAAAATATTTCCTCTGCTATAAAAAAATCCTTTAGGAAAAAAAATAAAAGGCAAAATTTGTCAACAGTTTATTTGTAAAAAACTCTTTATTGATTAACAGCACTAGAAGTGATTTTAAAACACTTATCCAGAGACTTGAAATAAAAAATATGCCCAAATTTTTGCCATCTCAGGATTCAAAACAGTAAGCTTCTTGGGGCAGAGACCATCAGAAGGTTTTATTTGTACATGGTGCTTAGCACAGTGAGACCCCAGTTTTTGACTGCAGCCCCTGAGTGCTACTGTAATAGAAATAATAAACGGTAATAATAATAAAGTCTGCCTATTAACTTGACAGGCAATTTTTGAAATAATGAGTCATCAAGGAAACTAATTTTTTCCCAATAAGCAATTCAGCCATTTCCTCTCATCACAGATAATATACATCTGTCTTCTATGCTGTTTGCAGAAATTCTGTAGATGTGCTGTGTCTTCTCATGAGAAAATTGGTTCATGAAATGGAACAATTTTTCTCAGACTCATGATTTCTTCTTTATTGAGGGCCAAATTGAACCTGTGTTCAATTGCCCATGTCTGGGACAGCAAGTAGTTACAGCACCTCCAGAGCAAGCCAGGGAAGAAATTGTGACTCAGAGAGTTCCAACCCCTTTCTCAGCCTCAGCTGCCAACTTGATCCAGGAAGAAAGTAACCTCCAAACGCTCTATACTATAGACTATTTACCATCCCTGCCAGCTCAGCTCAGCTCACTGCCATGTTGAGGGGCAGGAGCCAAGATTACTTTCACACCCTCCTCATGTGCAGAGGACACGAAAAAGGAAGGAGGTCTAAGTGAAAACCCTTTATTCTCCATCCAGTGGCAAACTGAAAATCTGTGGAGGCCACGTGGAGATCTAGTGCTTCAGTAAGGGCAGATAAACCTAGGCAGCAGCCTGACCTCTCATTATCAGCTAACAGCATGTGATTAAGGAAACAAAATCCCCAAAAGTGGAAAAGTCAAATCCTTCTTCTACTTAATCAAAATAATCCTAAAGTGTGGGGGTTTGCTCATTTGTTTGGGTTTTTTAATTTCCCTTTGACCTGAGACACCAACCATAAAACCCTAAGACCCACATATGGGTCTCAAGCGTACAATGTTATGTTGGCATGCCTGGCATGTTTCACTGACAATATTCTACGGTGAAGCAATAATGTTTATAGCCTCTTCTTTCAGAGATTTTGAAGTTGCCAGTGGCAACTCAAGTGCCTTTGATTGCCTTTATTTGCTGTGTGGATCCATATTAATGACTAAATAAAATAGCCAGATTATTTGAGCTCTCTCAAAAAAATCACCTCTGATTTTGGATCAAAGACATGTTTAACAATATCCACAGTCCTCATGCGTCCACACCACACAATTTGATGTATTCATCATCAATCATATGCCTTATGATTAATTTGAGTCGTTATGAGTAATGTCTATCACCGCAGTCCTGGCATGAATAATTATTGTTCTGCACCCTGCTGAGATAACTCATTTCTGACAAAGATCTGCAATTTGATATCTGCATAAAAAGAAAGATTAAACAGGAATAGTTTATTAGAATGGTATAACCTGTTCAAATTTTTTGTAACAAACTTTTTACATCCTAGGAATTGATAACTACTTCAAAGACAGACATGTGAAACAGACCTCAATAGCTTGGAGATATCGTCTTTGCAATTACCCCTGGATCTTTCCATCAACATGTGGGATTTGTATATCAAAAATAGTAATGGGAATTTTAGAGCCTGCTGGTTTCCTGGAGACTTGTACTGCAAATAGCAATCAAAGTCAGAAACAAAGCCAGGTCATTCTGAGGAAGACAGAATGGCATAGGCAGGATCAAAAGAAAATGGAATATAACACCCAAAAAAACATAGCCAGTCAAATGTAGAGATTATGAGTCAAGTTGGAGAAAGAATGGACAAGACAGACATACAGGAGCTAGGAAGAAATTGAGCAGAGTTGACACCTCAAAAACCAAAGTCCAAAGTGTGATCCACATGGGTAAAAGAAAGTTTATCAGCGAGTATCTTTGGCCAGACCTGTGCTTTGAATCTCATCAAGAGGTTTCACCCTTGTGTGTCATCAACAAGTTCCTTCTTTGGGGACATCAGTGGTGCTGCCTTGAGCGACAGCCCTGGTGAGAGCAGCACCATGGCTCACGCACTGAGGAGTGAGAGCAAGTTGACACAGACCCTGTTTGTGTCTATCATTAAGTCAAACAGGACCAAAAACTCAGGTTTCCATCTTCCAGGCAGGTGTTCAAGGCACTAGATAGCTATTTTTGTTCTAACTCGAAGAACATTTAAGTATGACATGTGAAATGAAAAAGAACTAACAGAAGACACTGAGAAGTTCTCGATTTCAAAATACCCTACAGTCTGGCAATTGAGTTTCTTCTTACCAACGAAATGAAAAAGGCTTATATTTTCTAGTCTTCCAACAGCAGAAGAGGGATTTGAGCCCAGGTTTCCCACAGGCTGTATGAGAGCCCTTACTACTGTGCAAGTGAGTAAAGCAGACAGTGCCTTCTGCTGTGTGAATCTAGACTTTGAAGCCATAAGAAGACATTCTGGCAGTTGGGGCAGGATGTCAGTTTAATAGCATCCTGCCTTCTTTCCACATGCACATGTAATGAAAGAGTAGAAAAAATAAGTGGCAAAAGCTTCTTACCTTTACTATCACATAAATGGCTACTCAGAAAGTCAGCATATGGGTCTCTTGCCCCAGCCTTGCTCTAGTTTTGCTTTTCTTCTTCCTTTTTTTTTTATTTTTTATTTTTTTCTCCCTACTGAAACTGCAGTTCATCAGCTCTTCTAAAACTTGAATAGACCAAGCTGTTTTAAACACATCCTCTAGTGATTCAGCCTTAGTATCATGGCTCTGGTACAAATTCTGCCTACAACTGTTAAGGAAAGACAGTTTCCTTCTTTCTTGGCGTGCCTCTACAACAGCACCCCTTCCCCCAAAAAACACTGCCTGCTTCACCCTGCTTCTTTTCTAAGATAGGAACTTTTATACTAGACTTAGTCCTTCATTTCAGATCTTGTAAAAACAAGTCTGTTATTTTTCAAACAATAAGCAGATGTCCTTTTAGCAATTACTGTCTTAACCAGTGTTCTTTTAAAAAATCTTGTGCATCTCCTGTGGGGGCGTATTTTCTGCCGTATTTGCACCTCTGAATGATCAGACACACTTCTGACTGATATCCCTAATAGCTGTAATATGTAATTACATATATTAGTATTATTAGTATTGAATCAGCTATTTTATTAATTCATTGTAGTTTATATAGGTATCTTTCCCTTATTCTTCACATAAAGGTAAGCAAAGCTACAGATGTCTCCCTGAGTTTGCAGACTCTGAAACAGCAGCAAGCAGTAACGCCTGTTCTTCTGATCTTGGCAGAGCACCAGTTCTGAGGCCTGAAGATGAACTCTCTTGTCTATGGGTAGAACTTCTTCATTCCTGAAACTTTTGGAAAAATATCTAGAATAAGAATCTATTCCATATTTTAACAGCCTCCCATGTACTCTCAGTTAAGGGACTTGAAAAGGACAGCAAAGATGTCTATATCTTGTACTATATCGCTAGATGTTAAGGTCAATAAAGACCAATAGGTCACTTGATGTGTTCTTTCATACCTCACAGCCCAATAAAGGTACATTTGCATTGAGGTAATTACTTTTGTAATTAGACGACTCCCTGCAACAATTTGCATGAATCATCCTTCCTGTTAAATATATCTTCTCCTTTCTGAATTGAATTTGTCTGACTTCAGCTTCTAATCACTGATTTTGTTATTCCTTTCTCAGATGTCCCTTCACTAGGTGAAGTTATTCAGACTAAAAGCCACCACCCAGCTTTCTTACTGATAAGTACACTTTATTATTTAATTTTACCCTTTACTATCCAATACCTACTTCATTTCTCTAATCTTGCTGGTGTCCCTTTCCTGTATTTAAAGAAGTCCCTTTCTATAAATGGTACTATTGCATCTATGCAGCTACTGCTAATACTTTAACTGATAAAACTGCACTTGCTTTTTCACATCTGCTCAGGCCAGTGGTTATGCTGGAGTTAGCTGGGTCTTCCTTATCATCACAATAATCCATCAAACATGAGAATCCAATCCTCATTTTACTACCTCCCACCCACTCACAGCTCAAAATAGCCCGGACTTGATAAGCTTCCAGGTGCCCTGCAAGGATGAGAAAGAACTTTTAAGCAAGGTTCAAGAAACACTTGTCATAATGGTGAAGGGGTAAAAATGAGTAACTCAAGATGTTTAGCTTATTGGATTTCTTCTGGAACACGTTACCGAAATGGTGATTTTTGTAGAAACAGTGTCATACTGCACAACAGTGAAGTGGTAAGTTACTTTCTTAAAGAGTTTTACATCCAAGTAAAGTGAAAAGAACAAGATTTGCAGAGTTGCACTAGGGAATTAGCCTTAATGTAAGTAGACTTATGTTTCTTTTATAGCAGAGAAATGTCTGATGAATTTTCTATGATTTAAATGGCTTATTTTTTTTATTCCCTATTTTACTTGTGCACATACATCCTTCTGCCTTTGGACCCAAAATTGTCTATGTCATTTTTCTTTCACATTTGTTCACTGCACAAATGAGGGAATGACTATGGTACATTTAATAAAATATTAAATTCAAATTTTAGGAGATTGAAAAAGCAAACAGCTTTCAATTCCCAAATCATGAATATCAACATAGCAGCTTGCTTCACAGTGTCAAAGTTTGAGTTCAAAAAGCAGACAAAGATTCCCATCCCATGAATAAATTACTATTTGGAATGGAATAAAGAAAAAGAGGAATGATCATTGGGTTACCAGTTCAATAATCCCTTATCACATCATCATATTTGAATTCAGAAAGTAATAGTGATGTCTTTGAGGTAGGTATGCACTGTTGTTGCATGACCACTAATTATTACAACAAATCTAAGTATGTTTGATAGCTTTAATTAAAAAAAAAAAAAAAAAGAGAGAGACCAAAAAATAGGAACTTCATCACACAGGTATTCTTTAACCTACTATTTCAGATAAGAATGAAAAATGCATTTAGATTGCATGTTTTTTTGTATTCTTGTAGTACTCACACCTTCAATCTCCTGACTTGCTATCGTCTACTTTCTCATCACTAGCAAGCACAAGGGAACTTCAGCTCAGAAGTATAATCAAGCTGAGTGTTGGAGAAGTCTGAATCTCCTCACTATAGACCAGATTTGTGCTTTTTCAGATCCTCCCCACATTGCAGTGATGCTACTTTGGCATCAAAATGAAATTTGTTCATTTGTTTCAGTTTTCTTCATTCCAGCATGGAAATGAAGTAAAAAGAGGAATCAGATGTACCAGCAGATTTTGCCACAAGGAAGGGTTTTCTAGTGCTGATTCCATATTGATCCAAAATTTTAAGTTTCAAAAACCTCAATTAAATGTTTCCTTAAATTTCTTGCCAGTCCACTGTTGCTGCCTGACTGCTCATTTTCCACCCTTCTCAGCACAGGCAGTGACACTTTGGGTGATCTGAAGGAGCAATATTGTGAATTTGAACCACATACAGGTGAGTGACTTCTCTCACCTTAGGACGGATATCATGCATGTGGAAGATTGTCTTGAGGAACAAGCCAGTATAAGCCAAATGTAGCAGCAAATATTGCTTCAATTTCAGTGCTGAAAGACTAAAAACTGAATTGATTCCATGAAATTTTAGGGCTCTAAGAGAGGTTCCTCAGAGGAATTCAGACTGTGTCTAAACCATCAGATGTGGTTGCACCAGCCCTCCGTGTTGCAGAAAGCCCCCCAGGTTTCACCATTGTTCCCCTCGCTCCTGGATTTGCCTGGAAAAGAAGAGTGAGCATGCGGGCAGGAGGGAAACATGGTGACATCCAGCCATGGCACTAAACCCAATAAGTGAAAGACCAAGTCCTCGGGACATCTCAGAGTGTCCACCTACAATTTGGACATAGCTTCACTTAACCGAGCCTTCCTTCATATCCAAGAAAGAGAAGTACCTGGAAGAGGCATTCTGATTTGATCTACCTCTGGTTCAGCTCTTGGACAATCTGCAGCAGTGAAGGAAGTTTGCCCTTTGCCTTTCGAAAGTGATTGTTAATGTGGATACAAGAACTGATGGTGCTTTCTTTCATCATAAAATAAAACTGAACAGCAAAAAACTTTTGTTTAGCTATTTCAATCACTTTGTTTTAATGTGCCCTGAAAAATATGCATGTGTGTTTGTATGTATAGATACATATGTATATTTACATATAGATTTAAAAGTATCCATCTATACAATATCTTAAATAGAATATAGAAGACTGTTCAGACATAATTATCTTTTAGCTAAAAATATGAGGAAGAAATTTTGGTGGGTCTAACAAGGAAGTAAGTCCTCTGGAAAACCTTACCTATGATAACATATTCTTTGACATTAACATTTACATTGTTCAGGTAACATATTTATATTTTTAATATGCAAGAAAGCAAGATTATTTTGTTTAATATTTTGAATCATTCTAATAAGAATTTGCATATTCCATTTATTTTGTGGAAAACTAACCAGTCTGAAAATCCAAGCTTAGGTGCAACATAAACTATTGCTCTTGAGGTGCAGTCTGTGAATTGCAGCAACAGCACCTGAAGCTTAATTTTTTTGTCACTTCTTGCTATAAACTGGCAAAGTGCCATGTCTTGCAATGGACAATAGCAAACACGAAAGAAATCTTCGATGTTCCTAAACATTGAAACTTAAACGTATGCAGTCATACTGGGGGGGGGAGGAATCTAACCCTAACTAACTTCATCTGAGTCTGTTCCAGGCCTGTAAGCTCCAATCTAGCCCAGTCTCTCTGTTGCTGTGGTAGGACTTGGCACCTAGTAATTCTTTTCTTATAGCCAGCCGTACACCTCTACTTGGGTACCCAAAAACTCAATCAAATCAAAACAAAACAAAGTCCAAAATCACTTCTGATCTATACTCTTTTCCTTTATTACTTTATATTTGCTTTAATCCCTCCCTATTTCCCCCTTCTTCCTTACTTCTGAGAAGTGTCACTCCTAAAAGAATGACCATTGAAGAAAGCTGGATTTTTTTTTTCAAATTAATCTTCTGAGGACTCAGTAACTGCTGCAAAACAAATCATTATTAATTGGTCTGTATGATACTACAAGCTTTGGTACTTTCCTTTGTAGTTCTCTTGTTCCGCACCTACAGTTTAATATTTTAAGGTCTCAACACCTACACCTTTTAATTTTGCTATGAAATGTTCTGCAACTTCACTTTTCTGTTATCGCTTTGTGTTTTGCAGGCGGAGTTTTGATTTAATTTACAAGCATTACAATTTTCTATAGCTACAATTCTTCATTTTGCATCCTTTTTATATGAATATGTCTAAATCTCTAGAAAATTGAAATGCCACACTAGTAATACCTGCTTCTACTTAATATGTCAAAAATGTAGTTTTATAACTGAGTATAAAAAAGACATTCAGATTATTGACATTTAACTGTAAAGAATATGAGACTGCCATTATTTACAAGTGGTTTATTACTTTCTTTTATGAATAGGTTTAAAGAACTTTGTTAATTATATGCTGTATGAGTGCAAAAAAGCCTCTACTTATACATTTTAAATGCCCCTTTTTCTATATAATTACCTTTAAAGTAAGATGAGCATTGCTGCATTGCATTAAATTTATACTCTGATATGTTCTCTGAATGCACTATAAATGCAGAGGTTCTTTCTTTCTTAATAGAATTTCACTTTTCTCATCTACAGTTTCAATATTTCAGAGGTCTTTTCATTTGATTATACATGCAAATCACTTGGGAGACCTAATACACTTATCTAAAAATTACTCATTCCTGTATAACGAATTTAACAATCTCATCTACAGTGAATAAGACTTTCAAAACTGTTCCCAATTCCTCTACAGAATTGCTCTGTTTCTCTTGAATACAGATCCTGCCACCCAGCCCAACTGTAACCAGTGCACTCTAAGGTCACAGGCAGATTAATCTTTATGTAAAATACAAAGTTTAAGCCGCCTCTGAATATTTTACGTTTCCTGGTTTTGGGGGGTCGTGTGTACGGGGCTGATTGCTATGCATGACTGACTTAGGTGAAGCTGGAATAAATACAACCAGGAGAATATTACTATCGAGGTGTCTGTGGTGTCAGGCAGTCACAGCCATGCCCCTTCGTTCTGCCTGACTTTGGGATGCGATGTCACCGGTTTCCATCTTGTAGCAAGGTGCCCCCCGGTTTCCGTCTTGTAGTAAGATGCCCAGCTGAGGCAGGCAGTCATATTCGGGCAAAGAGCAGTGCGATACCCAGCAGCTACTGCGAACATCACCACTTTAGGAAGGAAGGCAACCTTCTGGTAGGACTGAGAAAAAACAGAGCAAACAACTAAGGTAGTAAGCAGTTTTATTAAAGATTTGGGGAATTAATACAGTTTCAGAGTAAAAGTAGTAAGAAAAAGCATTACACAGCTGTCTTAGTATTACCAGAGTTTAACTGGCCAGGTATACGTAGACTCATTTTTGCCACCCTTGTTTTGAGAAATATTTTCTGTCACCAGTATTAGTGATCCTACACACAGTGTAAGATACTCTGCAGAGTAAGCAGAATTACATCACAACTCAATGAAAGCCAGACTGTGAGGAAACCATGGGCAGCTACAGTTGAGATCTGCAAACCCTGGGACAGAAAACTAGAAGCAAAGTGCTGAAGAATAAAACGTGTTAACTAATGGAATCTTGGAATATTTCCCACTGGAGTACCAGAACTAGAAAAGCATTTCAAGGGAGTGTAATCCAATAGAAATGTAGATTTTAGCAGATAATATGGCTAAGGAAAAAACCTGAAGCTAGTTCCAGACTGCAAAAAGGGAGAATGGTTAGATCTGAGGCATGAAATTGTTTGGTGCTCAAAACAAGGAAAACAGGAAATAATAGCAATCTAATTGACATTCCTACATCCAATTTTTCTGTGAGTCTCACAGAATATGTCATTATTCTTAAATCCTGTTGTTCCTAGGGTCCTCAGATTATGTGAGATATCTTCTTATTATTTTAAATTTTTCTTTGAAAAAACAATTTGCAAACTTCATATGAGGAAAAAAAAAAAGGTCTTAAAATATTTTAAAAGCATATCCTATGAGATATAAGTAAAAAAAGAAAAAAAAAGTTAATAGTAAATCCAAGTATTTAATTTGTATAGATAGTTATATCATGTATATATAGTTTTACTTCATTATTTTAAGAAATTATAATTATGTGTCATGATTCATAATTTTAGACAAGACTATTTGATCACACTGATGTTTTAAAGACAATAGGATAACTTCTTTACATCTTAGTCTACTTGTGTCATACCTAAACACTATTACAAAAGTCCAAAAATAAGAGTGGCCATTCTTGCCTTCAGGAAAAATACATATGTATTAAAAAAAGATATAACATGAGAATCACTTGTTTTTCATATTTCCAAACTTATAAAATAAAATTAAACCATGAATAGAGACAGGATAATGATGAAAAGTTCAAGTCCAGGACAGAAAAGAGAAACGAGGAAGGAACAGTAATCAGTTCTTGACAATTTTATGATTCTTTGTGAAGCCATTGAATACTGTATTCAGAATACTTTTTGGCTTTCTATATTTTGCTAGCTACTTCAAAACCAAATTTTGCTTATTGATAGAAAGTTTAAAAGAGATAAACCTGAATACCACCATGTATGGTTCTTCTACATTCTCTGTAGCAAGTTTCAAACATGTTGAAAACACAGTATATGGAAGTAAATCTTCTTTTCCAGTTACCCTATGCTTCCAGGTTCCAACTACTATCTGTCCTATTATTTCTGCAGGATTTTTTTCCCTCATGCTGTATTACATGTTAATAGCACAGTCGTTGTTTCCCATGTCAAATATACTATCTTCAGTAAATTGCAAGAATCTAAATTGTTCATATCTGCCTCTGTAAAATAATAAACCCTTGCTTAGCAAAAACAAAATCAGTGGTAATAGCTTAGAAGTGTTCAACAAGATAACAGTTTCACTTCTAATCTATTTATGCATATATATATATGCATGTTCTATAGGAGAACTAGGAAAGCATATTCACTTTCATCAGAAAGCCTCATAGAAAGGCAAATGTTCTGTTAAATAATTAAAAAATCCACCATCCTCAGACAACAGTCTCTGGTCTCCAAGAACCTGTCAGCCAGCACCTGAGTTGCTCAACATCCTGCATAGTACAGGATTTCCCACATTCAGCTCTTTGATCTCTTGTAAAAAGCATGTGGACCATGAGCTTTTATTTTCATTTTTTACAGGTAGCTGGACATTTTTCTTGGTGATAGATAGACCTTCATGTTCAATGGATCTAAAAGGGGATGTGTTGGATCCATTGTACACGTGCCATCTGATGTAGCCTACCAGCACAAACCGGTTTGTCCTCAGAGTCCATATGAACAGCAGGGTAAATTCACAGCAGTGCCTGCTCTGTTTTTTCAGCATTCTGCATACAGTTCTGCATGGGAGGGTTCATGGTCTTAAATGGTTGTGTGTATTATGAATCATGGTATTCTCTTCTGAGATGTCTAACTCTTCCTTCCCATTGCTTTTATTAAAAGTCTAGCTGGTCAAAGATAGATGTATTCATGCCTAACAAACTGAAGCCTACTCCCTGTGGTAGATTTCATGTCTTCAAGGTACTCAAACTGCTCAGTATGCCTAAAAGATTACTGAATCATTCTGGCAAAATGTCTCTGTCTGACACAATGTTTATTTATTTATTATTATTTTTTATAATCCTGCATGCAGGAGAGGGAGCTTTTTCAACACCCACCTCAAGACAATGACTGTGATTCTCAGGAATGATCCCACATTCATCACTTTCAGATCCAATTACAACATCCACCTTCTTGCAATTTAGTTCACCAGCATCATTGTACGGCGATCTTACACAGGTGAATATGATCTGAAGAAAAAAAAAAAAATTATATAGTTGCAATGCACACAATAATTTCCCTTGGACAAAGGACAAGAAGGCAAGAGTATCAGACTAGACTGGACTACCTCTTCTATGGTAAAAGCACGCTGAGGGCCCAAAGCCAGTGACCCTGCTTGTAATAAGAGTCAATGTTACAAAGTTCAGCATGGTTCAATAACAAACTATGCCATTTTCATATGCTAAAAAACTAAATTATATTACCATTAATGATACTGTGAAAAACATCACCTGGACCGTGACCTGGACAGAGCAGGAAAAACTGCATTGGCCAGGGAATTGGTTTCCTCTCAGAGAAGCATCAGTGAGAACTGAAGGGAAAATGATCCCTCTCCAAACCACACTTCAGCAAACTTCAACTGTAGCTCTTCTTTCACCCAAAGAACACCAAGACACACTACCCCCTTCACATTTTTAGCTAAGTTGCTTTTAATTTTTTCAAATGTAAAAAATATTTGTTCCATTTCCTTCCAAAGAACTAGGATGAAGGGGGTCTACTTTGTCTGGAGGGCTAACTTTACTGTTCTGAAAAAAATAAAAATATCTTAAATGAATGAAAAGAGTAAAAAGACTCTTCAAAATAGAAGACTGATTGCAATAGCAACTATTTCAAAATTATCGGTCTATATTAGACTCTCTGATGTAAAGCTATAATATAGGAAAGCACATGTTTTCCCCAAGGAAATGACTACAGTCACCTGCCAATTTTTTTAGTGCTCTCCCTTATTTTTTAAGTTTGATGTTATTAAAAAGTCATAACATTTTACATTATGAAATAATTAATTGCAGTTGTTGACTTCCCATTATCCTGTGCGTTTTGGTGGGGTTTTTTTAAGTAGAAAAAAATTATTTCTCGGTGACATCTGGATGGGGAAAAAAGGACTATTAATGGGTGAATGAATGTCACTTGGTTGAGGGTAAAACAGATGATCCAATCATTTCTAAATGGACTACTTTCTGTTCTGAGAAAGTGCTAACAGAACTAAATAGATGTGATCGGAAAAATGAAAGAAGAGTACATATTGGATACTTTTGACTTGCCTACAGCACATTGTACTTTTGATTTTATGGCAATTTGTGATATGCTAGGATCCCTTCACATTAAAAAAAAAAAAAAATTATCAGTATATTCTAGAGGATATACTGGAAAATTCAACAAATGAGCTATAGTCAGAAAGAAGTATAGAAAAGCTGTTGATATTAGAGGAAATGGTTCTATAAAAGGTAGAGTAATAGATACACCAGAAGTGTTCAGGACAGGAAAAAAAGTTTGAAAGTATATGAGCACTTACAAAATGAAAATGACAGATTCTAGTGGGAAAGGGCTAAAATAATTGAAGACTAAAAAAAAAAAAAAAAAAAATTTAAAAAAACTTCAGTTGAGTTTAAAGCACTTGTAATAAACAATGCAAGTGCAAAGATTTCACACTTATGACCAATTAATTCAAAAATGTTTTGAAGTAATTTATAAATACTTTATTTGTGTTTTCCTTTGTGCTTTGTTTATAGCATAAAATTGCTCACCTCTGCCTATTTGTGGCCAAGAGCTCAAAAGCATTAGGTGACAGATTATACTCAGGTTAAGATACTTCTAGGACACTTGTGCAGGTGACCGTGCTTCCTTCTACCTCTCATGCGACAGCTCCCATCTCTCATGTATATGATCTACATGGGTGGCCACCCTATATATGCAAGAAAGGGATCGCGTGTGGGCCATGGTAGATGAACCATCTTTGTATTCCAGTCTCAGTGGTCATGCAGCTAACGCGTGGAAGACTGCTGTTCAGGTGCTCACACTGTCCTTACGGACTGTCCCAAGGTAGACAATAAAAGTATCGCTGGTGCCACTTTTCCCGTTGATGAATCCATATTGCCTATCAAACCCAAGTTTTATGCCTACATCACGCCAAACAGCTTTATACCAGTTTTCTACGGAGTTGTTGTAAAATGTATTCTGAGTTTATAAATCAATACAAAGTATCTATTTTAATAAGACAATCTGGGGAACGCAAAATTAGTAGTTGCATTCAGTAGTAACAAAGCGTGAGAACTGAGATGCTTATGCAACTTTCAACTTTCATTAGGTCTCCTTGTGGCTAAGTTTTGACACTATCGTTAATTAGAAAATCACATTTGTTTTTCAGGTTGCGTGCCTTCTTGTGCTAGAGAGATTTGTTATGCACAAAAGGTGTAGAAGAATGCTCACTGTCCCTATGGCTACAGCACAGGAACAGGAAGCGATGGTGTCTCTCAGGCTTCAGTGCTGTGGGATATTTCTGCCAATGTTTCTAAAGCAAAACCAAGCCTTTCATTAGCAACATTTTGTTGTTCTGGTTTCTTTCTTTCTTTTTTTTTTTTTTCCCCCCCTTTAATTAAAATATTACAGCTTGAATCCTATTTAGAACAACAAAGAGTCCAAGGAAAGCATACTTGAATGTTAAGAAATTGTAGGATTTGAACATCTTTCTTTGTCATATTGCTGTACTTCAGTAATATATTTTAATCTAAATCACTTGGAAAACTGTCCACAGTACAGTTAATGGATTTAATTACAAATAATACTTTTCTGACCTTTCCCCATCTATATGAAGACATTTTGCTCTCTCACAACTGCGTTTTTAAAATTCACTGATGACATATTGTTATTAATAGACAAAAGACCATTGATGATATCCACAGATCTAAAGCTTTTGATTTAATCACCATGCTCCCTTGATTAAAGAAACTGCTATTCTTTGGTAAATTATTCCTGCTATTATCTTGGGTTGATTTTCGTGGACCTTTGTAAAAATGTTAGAGGCAAATTCTAATAAAACTTGTACATTTGTGTGTTATTTGAAAATGTTGATTGACCCTTATTTGTGCTGGGAAAACAAACCATTCAATACGGAACAGCTCTTTGAATTGAATACAGAGGCTTGGGAATCTCTGTTTGCCATAGATCAGTTTGGCAAAAGAGATTTATGTTATCCTGTGCTTCAGCAGAGGTTAATGGTACCTCAGGGCTGCTGTAAATGATGCCGAGTAAATACATTTCTGAAAGAACTATATGTTAGCTGAATGTTGTTGTGCACTATTTATACTAACAGCATGACATCTGTGCTATGACGGATTGGCATGGGTCTGTCAGAAAACAGCTTGAGCTTTGTCTCAGGAAAAGGTCTTTCCACTTGGACTAGGCGCTGTGCAGGAAGCCCTGGATGTGTCTGCACCTCCCAGGGCTCTTCATGCAGCAGCCTCGTGCACCTGAAAGGAGAAGACTTTACCCTCTCTGTATAGCAGCTCAGCTGGGTCCTTCAGGACCAAGAGGCCTTTTTGGAGGAAGTTTTTAATCCTGTGCTGGCCTGTTAGGGTCACCTGTGCAACACAGAAGGAGGTCTGTGCTTGATCAAGCCCAGCAACTCTTTTTATTGCCTTAAGTACCAGAAGCCAAAACACAATGAAAAAACTTTTGTCTGTGAATTCCAGAAAGTTTCTAAAAACCACCTATGAGACTTTGTCCCTGCCAAGACAGTGACAGAAATCCAACTGATATCAATTGAAGCCAGCATCATTTCTGTAACTAGTTATGTGACATTATGCCAAGCAACCTACAGGTTGTAATCCCTGCTGAAAGTTGCATTTGCATCCTACCTGTTTACACGAGCCTATTTTCCAGTGAAATCTCTGACAGTGCAAATACATTATTTTTGCTTTGAAAAGCTCAGTAAGACTTTATAAGCTTACTCACTCTTACTGAGTTAAGCTACATCTGATTCAAAAGTCTTGTTCTTCCTGTTATGAACTGACACTCTTCTTCACTTCATGTATCTTGAAAACACCTCTGAATCAAGCAAATTTAGTCATGTGGATTTATTTAATTCATGGCATGTTTAGAACCCTACAGCTTTACTTTTGCTGTGTTTCTTCCTGCAACTGACCCTATATCCTTCCAAAGAGAAATGATTTGCTTTCACATACGCTAAAATATGATCTATAATTATAATTCTACATTAAGGGAGATATCTATACATATACAAGATGGGTGGATGTGTAGGTGGTTGTGTGTGTGTATGGACTTTGTCCTTGACAAAAGATTCCCGAAGTAGTTGTGTTCTTGCAGATTTCCCTTGGAGATAATCACACCACTTCAGGACATAATAGTCACCAGCTGGAATACAACCTACTTTGAAGAGAGAATGTGAAAGAAATATAAGTCCTAATAGCAACATACTCAGTGGCCGTGAAATGCAAACACTAACCTGACTGCTTATTTGCCATAATATACATAGTTATTTTATCTGCTAGCTAGCTCCAGAAGAGGAAAATGACCTCATCATGAGATGCAGTCATAGAATTATAGAAATTAAAACTGTGAATGAATAGAAAGCTAGATTACTTCTCAGTATATATATTTGATAATGCAACCAAACTTTGTCATATTTCCCAGATAATAAAACCTTTACTGGTGTTTTTCAAGTGTCTTTGCTAATAGATTCTAGCCATTAGAAGTGTTTTAAACACTCAGCTTAAATTTTCCTGTCATTTGTTTCTTCTTTCCTATGAATATGTACCCTAAAACTGCTGCCTTAAAAGGATTTCCCTTCTACATATGAGAAAACTGTTACCATGTTGCTCTTATTCATTGTTTAGCCCAACTAGATGCATTCAGCTTCAAAATTAGTCCCAGATGATTTTTCCCATTGATCAAAGTGGATTATCTCTTTTAGGGCTGGCTTAAAAATTTGAAAGTGTTACACAAATTTTTCTTCCGTAAATTTGCCACTTGTTTCCCTATGAAAAACACTTATTCAGGTTAGTAGTGACTGAAATTCATTATCATATAATGGCAGCTGGTATTATTACAGATTTCCTTCCCCTGTGGCATATGTTTTCAATACTGCTATTTATGATACAGCTTGAATGCGCTAACAGTCAAAATCATGCAGCAAGCGTGCAAGGTTCTGAGCCAGACACAAACTGAAAATAAAGAAAGCATTTCAGTGTCAGTGCCATGATTCAAATGTTCTTTTCTCAGCCATAGACGGACTCGTAACTAGCATATTTTGTTATCATGTCTTTCAAAGATGTGGTTTTCTCTCACTCCAACTCCATCAAAAATCTTTCTTAGTGGAATTTTCGAAGTACTTATATGAATTAGCAATATAAGTTCCATTAATTTTTCCTTTTTTTTTTTTTTTTTTTTTTTTGAAAGACAATTTGTTTTGGGTAGTTACATACTTTTGAAAATTAGCCCTTTTAGGTACTGCATTATTGAGCCATCTGATTCATTCTCTGTCAGTCCCGTCCTCCTGCCTCATAATTTCCAAAACTATTGGCCAGGATTAGAAGGAGGTCAAAGCCTTAAAGAGAAATCTCACAAGTTTCATTGAATCTGGGGGCTGGATAGAGGACACAGAGCCAGATCGGTGTCCCACGAGGAATAAAGTATCAGTCACAGCTCAGCCATTACCTTTTTTGATTGACCTTTTGCTATCCAGTCAGCACGTATTCTGCCAGCGTGTCAGTGCAAAAGTAGCTCTGAACTACTGAGGGCATATAATGTCTTCTGCACAGCTGATGTCTGCAGACATGAAAGACAGCTGAGAGGACTGGAAAGGGAAGTCTAATGGAGTTAAGCAGAAAGCTCAGCATAACTGAACAGAGCGGCTGCAATGGGGCAAAGGAAGGGACATAAGAATATCAAATACGAATCCTCAGAAGATCACTGCCATTAGCTCTGCTGCTCTCAGAACAATTTGTTTTATTATTTCTGTTAAGACAACAGAAACCAAAACACAACCAAGGAACCATGACAATAAAATGACTCGTTACTACAATGAATTTTGAACCCCAACAGGAACAGAAAATCAGTTCAGTATCCAAAATAAAATGCATTCTCTTTTTAGATTATGTAGATTGAATGCAGCCAGCTGAGTGATCACACTATAGAATTTTGCAGAGGAGCTTGAAGGAGATACACAGCTACATGATATTGCAGCTAGTGTGATAGCATCTGAGGAGTCCGTCTCAGCACCCTGCTGCACTCAGCACAATGCATGCACATGGAGAAAACAAATATTTTCCACTTCCCATGTGATTTTGTTTTCACTCATCTGCTTTTATGTCTCCTCCATCTATGCATAATGATCATTTCAAGGGCTGAAGAAGAAAATCTCATTCACAGCAAACACCTAAAAAAAAACCCCACTACTGTTAGGTTAGTTCCCTGTAACAGCTATTCTGGTGACAAATTTGTTAGTTTTTTAGTGGCATAGGGATAAAATGACTGTGTGATGGACCCCAGAGTAGTCCCAGTAGTATTCTGTCAACTTGCTGTCAATTTTCACTCCTTCTCATGCCACCACTGTCAAGCTTGTAAAACCGGATGCTATGTTACTGATGCAGTGAGATCAAGTTGCATTGATATTGCAGAGGCAAGTTTGTGAGTAATTAGAGAATGTTGGACAGCTGGGGTCCTGGCTGGTACTATCTTGGGCAGTGAATTTATCTCAGAGCAGAACTAAAAAAAAAAAATTGGTTTGGCTTCTTGGTTGGTTGGCTGGTTTGAAAGAAAAAAGAAAAAGGAAGGGGGGTGGAGGAAAAAAAAAAGAAAAAAGAAAAAAGAAAGAAGAAAAAAGAAAGAAGAAAAAAGAAAGAAGAAAAAAGAAAGAAGAAAGAAGAAAGAAGAAAAAAGAAAAAAGAAAAAAGAAAAAAAGAAAAAAGAAAAAAGAAAAAAGAAAAAAGAAAAAAGAAAAAAGAAAAAAGAAAAAAGAAAAAAGAAAAAAGAAAAAAAGAAAAAAGAAAAAAGAAAGGGGAGCAGGGAAGGGAAAGGGAAAGGGAAAAGGGAAGAAAGCTGGTTTCAGTCCGGAAAATAAAAAAGGGAAAACTTCAACATTTCAGAAATAAAACCCTCTAAGACCCCCAAGGAGTTCATACTAAACATTGGGGGGGGTGTGGTGTGTGTTATAGTAAGACAAAATACAATCACTCAGTGAAGAAAAGATTTTGAGACATCCTTTTCAAAGCTTTTATTTTTTTTAAATAAGTATGGAAAAATTTATCCAAACACCAAAAAATCATAAATCAAGCATCATCCCACTCCCCCTAAATGTCATGAGATTGCTTAGAAAAAAGTGATTTTCAGAAAACAGAAAAATTTGAATCTTCACTCATGTTTTCTGGGAGTTTGGCAAACCTTTTTAGTAGTAAACTAGAAACTTCTTAATTTTTTAATATTAGAGTTCCACTTTGTGAAGAGCATGGAACTGGTCTTTATGAAACTAGGGACCAGAATTGCAGAGAGCACCAAGTGTCCCTCAGGCTTGTGGTGAGGTTGTGAGAAATCCATTCTTGGGCATCTTTCACTGCTGTACTGGTTCACTGGTGTCCTCTCTGTTTTGAGGGCACCAGTAATTCAGTAGGAGCCTATACCAGCAAGACTTGATTCCTGATCCAAAAGGTTAGGAAAGTTAACTGTAGGGGACCAGCCTCTTCCTAACCTCCTCCAACTGTTGTTGTAATTTGCATTGTGAACATCAAACCATGCCTTTGTCCCAAAACCGGGGTTCTAGGCAGACCCTTCTCCCCTTCAGCCATGGGACAGCAGCATGGGTGGCATAGGGATGGGCTGGCACACAGCCTTGCCCGTACCTGATGGAGAGGAAATATTTCATCCATTTTGTGTCGCTCCACTGTTAGGTGGAAAGAGAAGAAATGGCAGGCTGGCTTCAGACAGTATTGAAAAATCAGCACTGTACAACCTTATTCAAAGTACTTCCCTTAAAAACTTCCTGGGAATAAGAATGCTCCACACTCAATAGAAAATAACTACAGCTTGGTCATAACCGAGGAAACGCAGCGGAGAACTGTTTGTGATAAAGCAAAAGATCTCTTTTTTTTGCCTTTTGTGACCCCCTTCCTTTTGTGCTCTGGAGGTTCTTAATGAAAAATGCACACTCAAAAGATACATATGAGCTTTTTACAGTCTAGCATGAGCAAAGAAGAAGCTATTCATAGAGGCAAATGCCCAGCAGCTTATTTGAAATACTGTTCCTGCTGATAGCAGAGTGGCGTTCGGAACAGGGAGTTTGTGTTTTGGACAAAGCATTTTTTATAGTTACTATGTGATACGACAAGAAGAGAATACAAAGAAAAGCAATGAGAGGAAGGCAAGGACAGAGCTGATGTGGTTTCATCAGAATTACTGTAATTACAAAAGTTTTCAGCAGTACTGTGTACATGGGTGCACAGTTCTTTATTGAATACTTGAAATATATCACCCGCACCCCTGAGAATGCTGACAGCATATTCAGTACTGGCAGGAAGGTGTGCGGACCCGATCCCGTTGCTAGTCAGGCTGTGATGCACCCCAATTATCACAGTTTCTTCCCCTGCTCTTGTGCATCATGTTCTAACTCCCTCAGTGGAGTCAAACCACCCAAAGTCACTTTCAGAAATGGGTCCACAGCAAAGCAATTCAATCCCAGCAACAGTTTTGTTGGCTCCAGAAGACTTAAAACTGGGTAGGTGTTTTACCGCTCTCTGGATCCAGACCCAGTTCTCATATTCAGGCTTAAAGATGCCGCAAAACATTTCAAGAGAACACTTCACTATTTTTTAAAAATGTGTTTAGCCAAAGAAACATAATTAAGAAAGCATGTTTGGACTTCACTTAGTTCCTTACTAGATTTCAAAGAAAAGCAAGCAAAAGAATTTTTTCAAGTCACCCAGAGCAATAGAACTAGGGGAGACTACATTACGACATTCTCACATTTTGATACTGCCCATAAACCTCCCAAAAAGGGGGAACTCCATTCACTAAAATGTTGGTTTTCTTGCATTTGTTTAACAGTAATGGAAAGCATTTCCACTGGTGTGGCTTTATTTGCTTTCTGTTGCTTGGTTGTTTGTTTTTTTTTTAAATAAGGGACTCAGCTTTCAAGTCACAGGTGTGTTGAACTGTCACGGCAACTAACAGAGGAGTCATCCTTGTCGTCAACTCACTTGACTCTATCTTTGGTAAGTCATACAATAAGCTAGTAACATGTCAACTGACTAATGCACCATGGAATATTTTTTTTTAAATAATTACAAGTTCTTTTTTTTTTTTTTCCCTCTGTCCAAGCACTAAGGGTCTTGTATGCTGTTTCCATTAATGTAACTACTTATGCCATGAAATACCACTGAAATCAATGGGACTATTTATGGAGTCATTTGCTATTCAAAGGGCTTGATTCTCTGATTATTTATTCTGGGTTTTCACTAGTGTTACTCTGCTTACTTGAACAGAGTTACTTCTATTTTAGCTGATGCAAAAGAGACTACAGTCAAAGGTGACAGAGTCTGGCACTAAATCGCTTTGTAAATCGTTGCTTCAAAATAAAGAAAAATAATATCTGTGGATAAGTACAAATCACAGTTTAACAAAAAGTCCAATCTCGATTTTGCATGTTCGGTAGGATATTCCAAACAAAAATGAGTGCTCAAAGGTAGCATTATTTTTGAAGCTTGAACACTCTCTATATGCTTGACAAATAGCATCTGTCTAGAATTAAATCTTGCCTCGCTGATGTCATTAGGAGACCTTAAACAGAGATCAGATTTCATCCAGGGGAAACATGCTTACAAAGGCTTTTGTTAACACAGTTCTTCATTTCATAATGCAGAGGTGCCCAACTCATGGGCCATTCCAGCATATCCCAATTATTTAATGGAGCCCACAGTCTACTTCCAACTGCCTCCTTTCCCAAGTGCCTCAAAGATGTGGATGAAGACCAAGCCGCAGGTGAGATGGATCATCCTGATAGCTGCAATCTCCTGTTTCACAGCCATCCTGACAATTTGGTCCTTTGCCCAGAACACAGGCATCCTGATTGCCTGACAGGTACAAAGCTCGTCCCCTTGCAGGGTGGGATTTGAAAGCTCCCTTTTTTTTGACATTTCCAAGGCAGGCAGGGAGCAGGACATGATCTACAACCACCTGAGTATGAGTCGTGCAGGAAACAACAAGGCTTCTAAGAAGCACCAGGCTTATTGTGCCTGCTTCGTACAGGCTCTGGGTAAATGTGTGCATACTTTCAGATTTTATGCACATGTGAAGATCGGCTGTCCTGGGCACGCATGGTGGGTGGCATGCTGTGGCAGGAAGAATGGGCTCCACAGTCATAATTGGTAAGCTTCTGATGAGCTGACTGAGCACAGTACACATCATGTAGCACTTTTCACATTGCCAAGTTAACAGCTATCACCAGAGGTAGAATTTAAACTGCTGGAATAAACAAAGTCAAGGGGAAGTATCTTGCTGAAATGTCACCTCCCACAGAGCTTGTGGAAAGCCATTACTATTGTAAAGATGCATATATGGGATTTCAAAATCTATATTATGCCTTAAGAGATATACTTCAAGAATGCAAAACATACAGCAAGGGCAAACAATTATCTTTCCCAGAGTTTAGATAGGATTGCCATTTTTTATATGTTAGAAACTTTCTGGTAGCTTTAAGATGGTTTATTATTATACAAAGTAATCTGTCTAACTCAACTAAAATAGTTCACTTGAGGAAAAAAAATGAAGTAATTTGTGGTTACAAACTTTATAGAGGTTTAACTTGTCTGCCTTACTTTGTCTGAAAGATAGGGCTATAATCTCAGACAGCTACCGGGAGAATTAACTGGCTCACAAATTGGAAGCACTTTATCTAAGTGCCAAGTATAGCATTGTCAGAGGTAGAGCTGCTTTAGCAATAACCCTGCGCCAAAATAGCCCCCAAACTGTGGGTCTCAAGAACAAGTACCTCCCTCCTTTATTCTGTACCTTCTTTCAGGACTGTAAACATGAAGATACCTCTAGTTACCATGTTTCTACTGTGGCCTGTCTTTCCTGAGAGAACAGGGGACTCCTCCAGCCAGACCAGCTGGCTCTGCTGGGCTCTGGAAAGGCAGACGGAAGGACAGAGCCAGAAACCGAGCAGTTTGTGCAGCGTCAGCCCTGTAGGTTCTCTGGGGAGATGCCTGATGCTCGAGTCCCGGGCAGGCTGTGCTGCAAAAGGGAGGGCTGTGCTGCATGGAGGGGTCTGCAGAGCTGGGATGGAGGTCCGGCTGAGTGCTGAGCTTCATCTTTGACACTTTTCCCTGCCCTTGGGCCAGGGCACGAGGCTGAAGCACACTGACAGCAGGTATCTCTTGGTCTTATCTGGGGGGCAGCCCCAACCACAGAACAGGAAGGAAGATATTGAAGGCTCTGAACCCAACTAATACTCTGGGATTTCTTGTTTATGGGCACTGAACAAAGACTAGGTAGCTAGGAAAAAGGGCAGCGTGTTGCTGTCCCCAAAAGAAGAAACAGACTGGAGACTGCGTGTTCCATAGAGGGTTTAGAGGCCAATACAAAAATGACATTTCCAAAAATAACAGCTGTAGGGATTGATGAGGTGCCCTGTCCTCTCCAGGATTTTTTTGCTCTTGCCCTGGCAGATCCAGCAGCGAGGTGACTTGGTCCATAAGAAGTGTCAGCTTTACCTAGGGAGCAACTAGAGGGAGCGGGAATGAGTGAAGAAAGGGATGGTTACAGAAGCACTCCTAGCCCCGCTCTCAGCCTGGAGCAGACCCCTGCCCTTAACTGGGGTCAGGTCTGGCACGGTGGCCCCTGACAGGGAGGTGCCGGCTGCTCCGTGTGTGTGGGACAAGCTCAGCATCACACAACTTGCTGCAGAATGTTTGCTGGTGACCTTGGCCATGCCAGGAGTCATTTATTTTCTTGCCCATTGCACGCACGGGTCACTCAACCTGTGGCACTGTTGCACACAGTTGCTGGCAATAAAATAAATAGCTAAAATATGGGAACTGAAGCAATCCAAAGAAGACCGAGAGCCAGCAATAGGGAAGTGTTACCTAGGTATCAAGAGCTATTCTATTTTAAATCCTTGACACACACAGAAAAATTGTATCTTTCTTTAATTTTCCTCTCCCTTGCCCTTCCCTGTCCCCCTCGCTGAGGTGTCCCAGACGTATGCAACGTATGTCATATGTGCGTGTGAAAGCGTTATTACTATGACTGAAATCCCAGAGCGGCGCGTATTTCCCTGGCCCTGGCATCACCCCCCCTCTCCCCCCGCCCCTTGCACTGAGGGCTAGAGGGGGAGGCAGCCGAAATGCTGCTAACAAATGAGAGAAGCTAACAAGCCTCAGAAGGGACAAAGGCGAGGCAGGAGCGGTTAAAGCAGCACGCAGCCCTGCGCCGAGAAGGGGAGGCGACACTCGGCAACCCCGGGCGGGGAGGGAGGAAAGGGGAGCCCGCAGGAGCGAGGAGGAGGGGGGAGCAGGGGTACCAGGGCCGTTCCCTCCAGAGACCCGCCCTGGTTCCTGCCCTCCTAGCTGCTTTGCTTTTTATTGTTCTTTATCCCCGATTTGAAGAGGACGGGGGGGGGAAAGGTCTTTTTTTATGTAGGGGCCAGACAAGTAAATGATTATTTTGCTTCGTGCTTGACTTGAGGGCTAGGGACTAATCTGTTTAGCCCTTTCGTTGGTTTGAATTAATGTCAGGAGGAAGAAACGCACCCGGGAAAATTAGACAGGAGAAGGATCGCCCTTTGCTAAAAAACGTATTTTCGTTACTTTAATTTATTTGTGCTTATTTTTCCCACGTCGGTTCTCCGATTGTAAGGAAATATACCAAGTGTGAAATAAACGCTTCGACAAAGCAAATAACTGTTATTACTTCTACCCGTCCATAAATACGGTATAAAAATAATAATTGATCACATTACTTTTCATTCCCCTGCTTCCACTTACTGAAGGACACCGTGCAACGAAAACCCGCCAAAAGCGTTAAAGAAACGCCGCGTGCTTGGGAGCCGGGGTGGCCCTGCTCCCAGGCGATGGTCCTGCCGCGTAGAGGTGATGCAAGACCTCTTCCCCGCGGAAGGGCTCCGGAGGGTTGTCCGAGAAGTGTGACAACGAAGAAGCTGATTAGAAAAAAAGGAGAGCTGGGGGGACGCTCCCCAGGCTGACGGCGAGGTTGGCGCTTACGCCTCGGGGCGCGGAGGGCGGTACCCCCCGGCCTCCAGGACCCCACTTTTCCCCCAAAGCCCCGGGTTCCGGCGCCGCTTGGCAAGGCAGCGGCACACGGGGCGGCGGTGGGTCTTGGAGGAGGTGCCAAGGGGCGCGGGAAGAGGACGGCACCCGAGGGCTGAGCCGGGGCGGCCGCCGAAGAGCCGGGGCGTCTCTCCCGGCCTNTCGGCTCGGCCCGGCCTGCCAGGGCGGCGGGGCCTGGGGAGGGGCCGGCAGGGTTTGCCCCGTCCTCGGCAGAAGCCGGGCGGCTAAGGCGAGATACATGGGAATGCGCCAACGTGTTCCCTTAGGGACACCTCCCGTGGTGCTCCCGGTGTGTTTTAGCCTCCTCCTCCTCTCCAGAGGAGTGGAGGGTAAGGATCTGCTTCGTAATAGCCCTGGTAAAATCAAACATACCGGCAGGCTCCTTAACAACCCTCCAGAGAGGGAGGCTGACCTGAGGGCTTGGATGTGACATCCCGCAGACACCCTTCCCCTCGCAAGAGACCGGTTCTCTTGTTCTCCTCCGCTCCTCGGCTGCAGCGCTCGGCTGCCGAAGCGGGTTATCATCTGGGGAATCAGGCAGGCAAACCTACCCACTTCTGCGGGAATCGGGGAAACGCAAGGAATGTCCAAAACACAACAAAACATGGTTTTAAAAAAGGAAAAAAATAGGTAAATGACAGGTCTCGAGTTTTCCTGTCTATCTGCCAAGGTTTCCAAGCAGGAGGGAAAAGGAGCCTTTGGCTTTTTGCTAAAGGAATTTTTTGCTCTGTACATTCCCGACAGGAATGAGTTCTCTACGCCGCCAAGCACCTCTCTTTCGAGTATGTTCACATTAGGTATGATGATCATAATAATAACAACAACCCCGAGAATTATGAGACAAGAGCACGTTTGACAGTGTTTGAGAAATTCAAATACAGCTGCATCGGCTTTGTCTCTGGTTCAGTCACATTTATTTCCCCAAGCTAGGCAGACAGCCTGAGTGAAGCATGACAATGAGTTTTGTAAATAGCAAATGGAAGGGTTTACTGGGTTGTTGGATTTGTGGGGTTGGGTTTTTTTTTCCTTCCTCCCCTCCCTGTTTGATTTTACTCGCAATCCAAATAACCTTCTTCAGTGAATGTTTCCAACAAGAAAATGTGAGCGGGAGGGGACGAGGGGGGCTCATAATTGCAGGTTCCCTTTGGAGCTGGAATTAAAACGCTGACGGCGTGTGCTGCAGAGGAAAGGTGCAGAGGCAGCCTCCGCTCTGACTGCAGGACGGCTGTGTTGTTACTGCCATAGCGTTTATTTACAGCCAAGCACTTGAGAGCAAACGCCGCTTCAAAAGCTGGAAAGTTGTGGGCCCTGCTCCCTATGCCCGAGGTGCCAGGGTCTCCCCGGAGGGAGAGGGACCCCCTGGCAAGAGAGGGACCCTCTGACAGGAGAGGGACCCCCCCGACAGGAGAGAAACAGCCGGGACCGGGGCCCTGCTCCCTCCGCTGAGACGAGGCAGCCCGACTCCGCAGCCGCGCAGGGAGCGCGCCCGGGCGCGGTGCTGCCTCTGGGCACTTCCACAGTCGCGATTTCCCTGTTGAGGTCTGCGCGTCCCGAAGCGGGTGGGAAAAAAAATGGTCAATTGGGGACGGCTTAAAAAGGTCTTAGTCAGTAAAGGCAAGGGGTGAGCGTTACGACAGCTCGTTTCGATCGGTTAGTCTTGTCAGGCTCAAGTGTCCCGTGCTTGGGACTGCGCACACACCCGCACCCCAGCGAAGACGCTGAGGATGGGGTGAAATGAACCATTTCTTTTCCGTGCACCAGAATACTCTCTCTTACTCAGGTCAGGTCGCCACTCCTACGGACCTCTCCTGCTCTCGCTGGGTGAGAAATGTATGCCTTCCTTTTACCAAGCGCTTAGTCTCACCCTCCCTCCCTCCATTGTCTCAAGGGGAAAAAGGGCGGGGGGGAAAGCTTCTTCTGCACCGACGGGTTAAAAAAAAATTGCAAAAGCGTCTGCAGCTTCTCAAAACTTTCCTTGCTTCCTTAGCAAAGCCACCTTCCCGGTGGGAGAGTCGGGGGAGCTTGTTTGTTTGTTTTGGGTTGGCTCGAAACTCCCAGTCTGTCGCTTGTTATTGCCTAGCGTGCTCGTCTCCTCACGGCCGGCTTCCCTGGGCGATGCTGCGGTCCTGGCAGCTGGATCCGAGCCGCTGAGCACTTCACCTGATGCACAAATAACCCCCAAAGTTTCCCGCAGAGACTATTGTGCTTTGCTAAGTTTGGCTGAACATGCCAGTAACTATTTTTCTTGGACTCTTTTTTTAGCCTCGGCGGCTTCAGTGAAAGCCTTTTCTTGTGGCTGCCATTGCAGCCCCTATTCATGAGAGAGGGCAGGAGACGGACGCCGGAATCCGTAACTTTTCCTGCGAGGGCAGGAGGGAGGAACGAAGGGAAAGCGTTGTCGCTTCGGGAAGCCCCTCACGATGCAGGCGAAGCCTGTGCCTGCTCTCCGCAAGGCAAGGAACGAGGTTGTAATAATAGAATACAAACATGTGTTTTGTTTTCCATTAAGTCGATAGACCAGACGAGGTCTGCCTGGGGGAAAAGATGACTTGAGCTGTTAATGAGAGCTGACACTAAGATTTAAATAGTAAGGGCTCGTTTCGCCAGCGGTGTCGCAACAATATTGCTTTTTTTATTATTATTATTCTTCACAGCTCCGGGAAGTGCCCACGCTAGGCTCGGGCAGTACGCGCGGGGAGAGTGCCGGCCCACGGGGACACCTCGGAGGGGAAAGATGGAGGGGACCGCCACTCCTGCGTTTCTTCTTTGTTTTCATGGAGGTCTGGGGGGGGCGAAAGTGTTTGGGAGGGGGGTCTCTCAGTGCCCCTTGTGCATAAATGCGCTCCCCTGGAAGAGGGAGCAGGCGTTTTGTACTGGTAGAAATACTGCACCGAAAACTTTGTGGCGTTTGTGTGTGGGAAAATAAAATACAACGGTGCCTGATCCTTAGAAAACCAGCGGGAAAACAGCGTGCCGATGGACGGGGGTGCTGAGATGTGTTCCCCCGCCCTCGGGCAGACGCGCTGACCAGGTAGCGCCTCTCCCTCCCGCGGGGCAGCGGCGCGGCCGGCGCTGACGACCCTCGGCCGCTAGATGGCGCCGGCGCCGTTCGCATGGCGCTGCCTCCCCGCGGGAAGGCGCCGGGCGCCGCCGCCTCTCCCCTCCGCGCCCGGCCCGGGAACAGCCGCCGGGCANGTGCGGAGTTTGTGCTTCGTCCGGTTTGCAGGGGGCGGAGGACCCCGGGGCACTGCGGGGTTCTCGGCTCCGAGAGGATCAGGGTCCCGTCGGCAGCGGCTGCTGGGCACCCCGGGCTCCCTCGCCCGGGGCCCCGGGGCTGCCTGCGACAGAAGCGACGCACGAAACGGGCGGCTGGCCCTGGGAAAGGCTCCAGAGATGAGCATTTCTGTTGTGTGAAGTACCCGCATTAGCAGCCCGAACACGTAGGAAAAGGCTGACATCTGCGGTTTGGTACGAGGCACCCGATAAACGACAGACCTCCTGGTTCAGAGGGGTGCCCCCACCTCGGCTCCCGGCGGGGAGAGACCCGCCGGTCCCTGGCTGCGCCTGCGGGAGCGGCTGGCCCGAGGGAAGGAAACCTCCTCTCCTGAGATTTCCTCAAGTTTAAAAACGGGGATATGACACAGTCTCTCTATTTGGGACACTCACCGTCAGTGCCCAGAAGCGAGAAGACAAAGGGAGACCTTAGGTATAAACTTTGAGCCTGATTCCAGTGGGAGCACAAACAATAATAGTTTCCAGGCTTTTGTCCCCGGTTTTCAGAGTAGCACATAAAATAGAGGGTGCACCGTGCGTCATTTTTTTCTCAGCCTTTGTGTCAACGTACCTCTGCTTTTGACTCCTCACTGTATAGTTTAATCAACCCCTGAAATTTTCCAAGCCCGTCCAGATCTCTGGCCTGAGTTAGAAAGAAGCCAGAGCGACTTTATTTGTAAGGAGCTGCAGGGGCTGGCGGAACCCGCCTGGGCAAGGGGAGACATTTGGGAGCCGGCTGTGAAGGCGCAGTCGGACTGCGCTGCGCTCCGCCGGCACGGGAGCCAGGATCCGCACGGGTCAGTGTAGGGTCCATCCCCTCACGGGCACACACACACAACAAGGACGGAAATTTGGACACGTGTAGAGAGGGGAAGATAAATAAGAAAGAAAAATAGAAAAGAATAAAAAAAAAAAAAAAAAGAGAGAGAGAGAAAAAAAATCGTCGGGGTTAAAACTGGGAAGGGAGGGGGGGAAGCCCGCAGAAAGAGGAGTCCTGAAAGTTTCCTCTAGCTTCCCTCCTTTTTTCTGTAGTTTGAACGAGGGTGTTGGAGTCACACCACGGAGGGCATATGTCATCTCCGCGGGTCTGTATTTGTATGATCAAAATATTAAGTGGCACTCTTTCTATTTCGATGGATTTCCCAGCAAGGGCTCAGAAAGCAGCAACCAGGCTAAATGGCACCTTGTAGAACCAAGCTACGGGGCAAAGGATGCATTGTAAGAAGAGATGAGAGTATGCTTGGCATAGCTGATATTTATTGACATTATTCAGAAGGAAATAAGTTAAAGAAATGTTACCTATTCCATGACACAATTGTTGCACAAACTGCCTTCAATCAAGTTGTTTTGTTTTCAGGGCTCTTTTGCAAGCATCTTCCGCACGCTTGGTTTGAAGGGAGAGAACTCATGGGCTGTTCTGCATTTTCAGGGACGATCAANCGGCTCGGCTCGGCTCGGCTCGGCTCGGCTCGGCTCGGCACGGAACGGAATGGAACGGCACGGCCCTGCCCGTGCGGGGCCGCGGGGGCCCTTCGCCCCTCCGCTGGGCACCTCGGGGTCCCAGCGAGGAGGCTCGGGGGTCCCAGGGGCAAGGCTTCCTGCGCCCCCCCCCGCCCTGCCCCGGGGCTCCCTCGATTGGTGATAAGGGGGTGGGGGGCTGGTAGGTGAGGCACTTTTTGGTGTGAATTACACCGAAAAAAATGCTCTCTGCGGAAGAGACACGAGAGGTTTCCCACGAGCTGGGAACCTCGGTAGCGTGTCCCCGCGGAG
>VXBL01005515.1:1230596-1253186 GCA_013400195.1 Aramus guarauna | reverse complement strand
TTTGCCCCTCATCAGCAGTGCCGCCTCTGGCCTCACGCAGCGGGCGGGGGGGGTGTGAGGGGGGTGTGTGTGGTGTGTGTGTGTGTGTGGGGGGGGGCTGCTGTCACCCTCTCCCCGTGTGTCATTGCAGAAGCAGGCCCGTAAATCTCGGCTGAGCCAATATTTCTATCCCGTCATCAGGCATGCAGAGGGGGAAAGTAATACATTTGATCTTCCGCTGCAAAGAGGGGAGAGAGAACGCTGTGAGCTCCAGGGCTCTTTCAAACACTTCAGGAATTAAGGGGGGAGGGGAAGGGGCTAAGAAGGATAGATGCATTAAAAATGGTAAAATAAAAGCATGATATGAAGATATATTTACTGTCAGCTCAGAGCCAAAACATTTATGCTCNTCTGTTCAGTCCAAACCAAAAAATTTTTTCTTCCCCCTTTTTTTTTTTTTTTTTTTTTTTTTTTTTAGCAAATCGGAACTTAAGTGATGCATTTTAATTATTTTAGGAAAATAAGCAAGAAGGCTCTTTTTCAGAGTCTAAATAAATAGCAGAGTGTTCTGTGCTGATGATGTCTCTGGCTCGTGATGGCCTCATCTATGCAGCCACTACTGTGAGCTCTGAAAACCTGGGAAGAATGGGGTGTTACTGGCATTTTCTGAAAGGAACTATGCATTATTTGTGGGGTTTTCTGAAACAGAACATGCAAAGAATTTTCTTACAGTCTGAGAGGTGAAAAGGGGGCCAATATTTTCCTAAAGCTTCAGCTCAGAATGATGGGTGTCTGAATCTCACTATTGTTTTAAACCTGAGGTGAGGAGCGATTTTCCTTATTTTTCAAGTAGTTATTTCAACTCCTTGAAAGTAGTGGGGAAAAGATATGTGCTTTTCTGACACAGAAGGAGCTGGATGCCTTGCAGTTTCTCAGATCAGCTTGGTGGGGTTTTGTTTGTTTGTTTGTTTGTTTGTTTGCTTGTTTCTTCCCACTGCCTGATCTAATCCCTGACAATTTTCTTCCTGCATACAGTGTGTCCCTAATCTTCAACAGACTGCAGACACCTTCCTGAATGAGAGAGATATTCAGAAGGGCCACTTTTTATTTTAGGGAAAGGGGAGGAAGGAAGTACTCTCTTCGTCTAGAAGTAGACCCTATTTGAGTGTAGTCAGCAAAAAAAGAAAAAAAAAAAACCCAAACCCAAAAGAAAGTGAGAACACAGCAGAAGAAAGCCCCTCGAAGTTCACATTTAAAGAAAATTATGAGCCAGTGTATAACAATTGTAGGGAACACTAAGCCACGCACACTGGCAATGCTATCACAGAAAATATTGGTCATAATCTTCCTGTGTAAAAAAAAATCACATCAGTGATGGGTTTCAGTTCTCTGACTGCAGAAACACCTAAAGCATTTAAGGCTAGCAGGGCTTAGTCCACAGTTTTCCCTCCAAAGAGGCCATCCTCCAACATCTTTACTAAAGATTTTCATTATGTTTCTCATGCTCTTCTCCTCTACACCGGCTTCCCTTTTGGATAGAGTAAATTCTGTCACTCAGACTCTGCAGCCAATTTCTGTCAGCTTAAACTAAGTGAAAAGTGCAGAGTACCTATAGGCAAACCCCTTTCTTTCTCTTTGCGGTGTGTTTGTACTGCATCTTCAAGACTTGCTAATGAAGGGCACAGAGTTGTTGCTTTGGAGGCTGTGCCATCAGTCTGAGGGGTGCAGAAACTGCAAAAATGTGGAGAGCTAGGAAAAGTCACATGGTTTTGGTTCCTGATTCAGGTAGAACAGCAGCATCGGCAACATTGGACCGTATCAAGAAAAAAGAGAGAATGAAGAGGAAAGAAATCCTAAGAGCAGTGAAGGCAAGCAAATAGAAGTGTTTTATGGAGCAGGGTGGTAATGTTGCTTTCCAACCTATGTAATTCCTACCCCAAAGATGGAGCAGGCCACAGCTTGTGGTATCCAGACAGGTGACAGCAGAAAATAGCGCTGGTCATTGTGTGTCTGAGCGCTGTCTCTGTTTTGCAGCACATGAATCCACCTCTGTCAATGTCTCTAAGAGTTTTCTGACACATCCATGCCCGTATAAGCAAAGCAGAAAAGTGCTTGCTGCCTTGTCTTCATGTAGATCCTAAAGATGTCCAGACTTTCCCTGTACATCTCCACCATCACCTCTGTTGAAACTATGAAACACAGTGTCATTGGTTTACAGGAAGAAACTTAGGCAACAGGACTTCCATAAGGAGGTGTGTGAGTGAGCGTGCACAAGAAGGGTGCCTTATCCTCTCCAAAGAACCTCCTCACCTTCTCCTCCTGCAACACAATAGAGCTCCTGGCACTTCTGTTGTCTTTCCTGCTCCTCCAGAGTCCATTGAATCTTTGCCTCCTTGCCTGATGGTCCTAGATTATCACTGGGAGAAACAGAATAACACTAAAAAACCCATAAAAGTTAGATTTCAATGTTCTTGAACTATTCATGATTGATGGATTGATGGAACCTGGTGGAAAATATTCTTCAATTAAATGCTGGAAGCCCAATGAATCTAACCATTTGATGCCAAGTTTGCAAAAAATCTAGAGAAAAATGTCATCTGAGGAATGTCCTTTCATTGACAGGGAATAGATTGTCTAACAGCATTTTCCATCTGTACATTCTTAGAATTTATACTTTCACAAAAACGTAAGTCCAATTAGCATATTAGGTCGGGATGCTCATTTAAAAAATCAATGATTTCAGATTTTTTGGGGCACTATATTTGATTGAAGCTTAAAAAGAAGCAGCAATGAACAATGCTGACAATGCTGAACAATGTTGATTTATAAAGTGTTATTGTTACACTTCAGAAGTAACATATTACTGTCAAGAAATGGAGTTTTTCAATTTTCTTTTAGGGCTGTTGATTAGGAATGGTTTTGAAGCTTCCTTCTGGCACCTAGAATAGAACTCTGCATTCGCTTCTATTGAAAAGTCTGCTTGATGTTTGGAGGAGCTACAAATCTTAAATTATTAATTAGTTAGTAATCGACTGGTAGGATCTGTTGAAGTCATGAGACAAATGACCTGTTCCATTTCTTTTTAAGATCTTGATCTACTATCAAAATAACTCAAAAGCACTGCTCCCCTTCCCATATCTAGCTTCATGAAAATAATCCTCAAGTCTGGATGTATGCGCTTGGTTTTTGCTCGTTAGGGACAGAAGCTCTTTGCCAATTGCATTATTTGTTTTGTTTATTTGTTTATGGATAACAGTAAGTCTTTTGGGGTAGTTTCTGCAAGATACTTGAACTCAGCACCTTGTAGGGACTTCAAATGTTCTCTGGGTAGATTAGACGCTTAGTGGGAATTGGGTTTATGTACTGAATAAGAAGTACACTTGAATAACTTGGCCTATGATTTAGAGACTGCTTTGTATAATTGTGCATTTTTCCATAAGTAGGACCACCCTCCATGCCACATAGGGACTCGAGTATCACATGTGCTGTGCGCAACAGGAAGTCTGTCATAAGAAACAACGGGCATTCCTGTACACAGACAGAGGAAGAAAGGCTGCTCCTGATGCGTGGTGGTCCTTTAAGGTGATAACATTTTCGAGGATGAGAAAGATGATCACAGTTTAAGCCTTTTCACGGAAACAAGGCTAGTTCTGTAAGCATGTGGCTTCCACGCAAAGGCTGACCTCAGGTTTGCTGTTTTGCTTTTCTGCTTTGCTACTGTCAGGTAAGTTCCTTTGCTCAGTGACCAAACATGGAAAAGCAGCTGTGTTGAGGCAGGTTCTCTTGGTACACAGGCCTGAATTAGCTTTCAGAGGAGATATTTCAGAAGCCGTGTGTCAGGCTAGAGCTTCCAATGCTGAGCTTTACTAATTCTTCTCCTCATGAAGACATGAGTAGGAGAGGACTATTGAAATACTGAAAATCCTGAACAATCTTCTGTTGTAATGAGCTATTGTAGAAAAGATAGTGTGTCGTAAGGACAGGGAAACAAGAGGGGAATCCATCATTGCTGGTCTTGAAAACAGAGATCAGAGAACAGGTTGCGGTAGCTCTCCTTCGATGAGAACTCCCCAGATGCATGAGGGGCAGAACTTGCTGTTATTGCAGTTTTTAATGTTTCACATGCTAAGTTCCTTACACAGACGCATGACCATATGTATGCTCAGAAAGACCCCTAATGGTGAACGTCCCTTCTGGATTCCTAAGTATCTAATATATTTGTCTGCCATTCATCTATGCGTGCTCTAACTGGGCTAACACGTGGCATATTTCAAACTCCAATTGTGAACTAAAGGTTCAGACTTAAAAGTGGAGCACCAAAGGCCTGATATCTCATTCTAACAGATATTTTAAAGTGTACAAAATATTATTGGCCAAATGAACACAACAGCATCTCTGTCCAGGACTTATATAAAGGTGGCTGGGATGGTCTGCTTTAGGCTGCAGCATATTTTAAAGCCTAAACTAAAAGAAGTAGCTCCTAATTTTATAAAAAGTCCTTTGAAAGTTGCTAAGCAACTTCTAGAAATCTTGTTTTTTAAGACGTTAATTTGTTTGTTTAATTTCAGGAAAAGGTTGCATATTATTACCTAAGTTCCATAAATCAAAAGAGAAATGCATAATAGAAACGCAATAGGACATTTCAGCATTTTCTTTGCTTTCTATATTTTGCAATTAAAACCCCTTTAATTGTCTCACGAAGTTTCATCAAGTATCAACAAATGTTATTTATGTATAAAACTTCAACAGATTATTGAGTACGCAAAGAGCCAAAGGAAAAAAATTAAACAGGTTTGTCATATGGTATGTGTTTATCTTAACCTTTCTTCTTCAAAAATCTCGTCTACTAAGTACTTTTATCAGACACTAATTATACTCCTTCTGAAAAGAATTTCTCCAACACCCTTCAGTGCCTACACCCTTTAATCATATCTCATTACATCTACCTAATCCATCTCTTTTTCGCATTGCCAGGGCTCATTAATAGTTTTAAAAGCCAGTCCTGGATATTATCTTTCCTTTCTATAGAAACACAAATAATACCAATACTCTTTTATTCCTAGATTTCATAGACATTTGTAGTTAGATCAAAATTTATTTGGTAACATTGAAATTTCCTCTAAAACTAACTTTAAAATGTGTAAAAGAATGGCAGTAGTAAGTTATAAGTCTTTTCCCAAATGGTTGTTTTTATAAGCTGTTTTAACAGTGGATCAATAATCACTTTGAAAGGAAGCGATCCTTGACTAACATTTAGCAGATATTGTGCTTCACAGATGTTTTATAGGCGATACATGTACCACCTTGTAAACAGTGTGGGTAGTCCAAAGAATCTCAACATGGTTGTGAGTTAAAAAAAAAAAAAAAGATGAGGCCAGCAAATGGCCTTCCTTCATTCCTATGCTGTGTGTGCACCTTACATCACTGCGGCATGAAAAGCTTATAGAAAATGTCTCGACTATAGTATCAACTAAAGTGAACCGATCAACGTAGAATGAATAATTTATGTGTCAAATTTTGCTTTTTTGACCTGTTCTCCAATTGTCTGCAAACAGGCTACAAAATTCTCTACTACTTTTACCCTTTCAAATTATTTGTAAATCACTTCCATGCATAATCCTCATTCTATAGACCCTTCCTGTTCTGAATTTTGGCAATTTGCAATGAGCATTGTATTAGGTAATTAAGTAAGCTATGTGAATTTATTTGTGCTCTTATTTTCAGGATGAATAGGTCTACATTATGTTAGCTTAGCTCAGCTAAAAATTTAAGTAACAACACAAAAGCACACCATATTGGTTTGTTTTCAAAAGTCATATCACAATTGTGGATTTGAGATAAAACCAGTTGCCAAATTTCAACAAGGAAGATTGTTTTTCCCCAGGTCTGACTAGAGGGGCCACTGAATAGTTTTTTGTCACCTTTTGTAATGAGGAATATGATTGTATTCCATGGATTATGTGGGAGTTTTATTTAACACATTAAAATTTTTACTAAGAGGGACCCGTGACATTTGTTCTCAACTTCTGACATGTCTTAATTCTAGCTTTTGACTTTCTACTGTAAATCCTAAATTAAGTTAATCCTAAGATTTGGGGAAGTGTTTTTTCACGTGCTGTGGCAGAGGGCATAGGTGTTCCTTGGACCTTCAGTGTCCTTGACCATTGTGAAGAACCATGGACACAGATTGCAGCAAACACTGGTTTACACTGTAGCTCCTTAGAGGTAGGAAGGGCAGCCAACGCTTCCTGATTTTCAGGGAACTTGGGCTGAGCAAGGCAGATTCATATCACCCTTGCATCTGTTTAATGACTAACTGTGATTATAGGGGCTGCCGTATGGATCCTTTCAGTTCCATCTTCTTATCCACCAATGGAAAACTCAAAATTGATTTTTTTACTCCTTAAATCAAAAACATTTGCAGAAGCCAGTATAAATATGAAATTAAAATATATTTGCATGCAATATAACTGATACCTCATACACATTCAGTCCATATAACTGACATATTACTTGAAGTGTAACCAAGTGTAATCCTTAGAGTCATCTGTGTATATGTTATTGGTCTGTTTTGTTTGTAAGTGCTGCTTCTTTTCTCTAGAGAGCTGATTATATAGGCCAACACAACATATGTAAAAAATTGTAGATATAAGAATTACAATCAATTGGAATTTGCCTTTGTGACTACTAATGTATTCAAGCTGAAAAATATTTTCCTAAGTATTCCTTATTACAGACCTACTGTATTGTTTGCAGGAAGAAAACATAAAATGTCGCACCTAGAGCTAACTTAAGGGCAACATGTTATTTCCCAGTCTGTGACAATATGTATGGTTTGAGATGTCTTTTTGTTCCATACTGGAAATAAAACAAAACTCTTTGGAACATTTTTATGTCATAAACTTGCATATATCTGTTTTGGGGCCAAAAAAAGACAGATTTTTTGTGTGTGTGTATTTCTCTTTCCAACCCTTTCTTTGTTTCACTGTCTCATTAGGAAATGACTAAATAGACAAGCCAGGATATTTAGAACATTCCCATTGAAAACTTCATTAAAACTGACACATTTTTATGAAACATTTTGGCTTCAATGGAAAGACATATTTAGATGAGAAAAAAAAAAAGTCAAAGTATGACTGGTTACAAATGCAGTCAAACTGATATTCATATTCAAATTTGAACTAATATTTACACGACATTTTTTCTAGAGATTCTTCAGACCAAGTCATTTGAACAGACCTGAGTAATGCCAACAGCTCTCTACCCAACAACCAAAGCTGTTGGAAGACAAGTATCTTCCATTGCAGTAGGAAAGGTTTAGGCTCCATAGGGAACAGGAAGCTGTGGAAGTGTCCAGTGGTACCTCATCCATGTGGTACCTGCCATTGGATTCACTGTGTTGTGGTTACTTCAGGGACTATATTTAAATTAATGTTGTTCTTTACATCTACTGAGGGCCAGAATTCCTTCACAGGCCCAATCAATGCTTACCTTTCTTTAGCTATCAGTCACTGCATTTTTGTGGAAAATGGTGTATTTTTTTCTTCTAGTCCTGCTCTGGTTACTGTTTGGCAGGGCTTAGCATCTACCATTGGCTAGATTATACTATGGCCAGTAGGATTGTTTAATGGTCACAGAAATCAGTGCAGATGTTTTCAGTTAGTATTCCATTTGCTTAACTATGAATGTGGGACACAGAAAATGGCTAATGCAGGAATAATAAATTATTGGGAAATCCTGTCTTTCTAAAATAAGCCATTTTTTGACACTAGAAGTCTCTGTAAAATAAAGGAAAATACTGAGTCTTAAGAAGCCCTTATAATTCCAGTAGAGAACATCTTGACCTCTTTGCAATTAGAGATCAGAACCAATCCCTGCCTTTAGGAGACTATGTTCTACTAATATGAATGGAATATTAAATTAATGAAACTTCCTTATATTCAATTTTTTGTAATTTCAGAATGATCGGATTTTCTTTTAGAAACCAAGATTTCCAAGGAATAGCATAACACATTAGAATCCAAGCAGAAAACTGACCGCTAAGTCAAAGATACAAGCTAAAGTTATAATGTTACTCCACAAATCTGATTCTACAGTTAAGAAGTTATTCTACTCTTATAAGCCCATTTATTTGCTTGCTCTTCAGACATGGGATGAATCAGCACAAGGCTGTGAAGGATGGATTCTTTATATTTGTGAACATTGCAGATGACCAAAAGTGATGTCTATGAACATGAAGTATCTCCATTATCTACATGGATTTTAATAGAAAGAAGTTATTGGATTTTGAAGTACAGGTTACAACAGACATAAGATTTATTGTGTTTCTTGGCAAGCACATTTGCTCAGTCATAAACTATCATTTGGCTTCTATTGTGGAACTACGTATTTTGATTTATGGTCCCAAGGTTACTTCAATTTAAGTAGATGGGTAAGACAAAAGTGGCAAAAAAGTATCCAAAAGCCTAATAGTGGGGTCTTTAAAAAAAATAAAAATTTGCAAGGGATAAGCAATGAGAGTAAACACTTGTGAAGCTGGCAAGGCACTCTTTGAAAACAGATCCAAAAAGGAGGCTGGCACCATGGGACATATACAAAATTGTAGGCAGAAGCAGCAGTGTCAGAAAACTGTGGCAGCAAGGAATTTGATGGGAGACGCATAGTATGGGATTGTAGTTACACTCGGAGCGTTGCTAGGAAAAGCCTCAAAGAAGCTTTAATTTTATGTGGAAAGTCAGACTGAAGGAATGCAAAGAAAGGAAACTTTCCCAACAGATAGCAAAAAAGATGGAATAGAAATCCAGATGAGGTAGGTAGTAATCAGTGCAATGAAAAACAACAGCGATATTAACATATTTCTAACTGTAGTGGTGGAAAGTAAAAGGCAAGGCAAGAGGATTACTAGGATTAAGCAACTGTATTGTTTTGCAGGGAGAAAGAAGGACAAGAATGAAAATCCAAAGTGGGTTTTTTGGTTGAGTGCAGGATGAGGGTAGTCCTTCCAAGTGCAACAGAGAAATGGAAAACATGCCACTTTATCTGTGTTGAACTGCTGCTGCTTGTAAGATGCCTAGAATACTACTGATGAACATGGATGTTGGCCTAGGCACTGTAAAATGACAAGATGTGACTTTCCTGAAGCTCTTACAATTCAAACTGAGAAAGTCAGTTAGAAAAAGACTGAGATTTGCTGGTGATGTCCTAAAAGTCTGAGAAAACTCCTGTTGTGAACATGTGTGTAGTTTGGAAGACCAGCTCAATATCAGCCATTCTTATTTATCTTTTGAAATTATGTAGCTCACAGACAGAGGACTGGAGGCCGTCCACTCGTCCAAGATGCATGGTGTGTGAAAGGGAGTGGGTGCTACTTGGAGCTCACTTGAGTACAGGGACTCCTCAGATCAGTCACTTGGACCATCAGGAAGAAAGAGGGACACAGTTTGCAGCAAAAAGCAGATTAAACTGCTATTAAATTTCTTTAAAGATAGAAAGAGCAGCCACAATTTATCGAACTGCCGGAACGTCCAAAGCAAATTCATATTGCCCCATGAATATCAGTGATTTTCAGTATCATAGTTGAAACAGAAGTGCAGAAGAGGCTTTTGGGGTGATAGGCACAAAGGCCAGTGGCTGACTTTTCTTGTCAACACCACATGTAGGCTGGGGATCACAGGTGTTAATAGAAGTGAATTCCTTTCTCAAAAGAGAAGAAGGTAGAGCTTGATTCAGGAACAACTACAAAATTCAGCTGTGGATACACTGAGAGAGAGAGAGGGAAGGGCTGAAACAAAGAGGAGGGAAGAAGTAACGGGCTGAACTGATAGTGCTAGGATTAGAGTCAGTTAATGTGTAGCTGGAATCAGCAAAGCATTTTACAGAGTAAGTGGAAGGACTTTCTAACTAGAAAGATACATTGCAGACAAAAATTAGAAGGTTACCAAGAAGAGTTTGGCTGTTGGTTTTGTTGTCTTTTTCATCTCCTGCAAACCAGTTGTTTCCATTTATCTATTTAGTGCTGACTGTCTGCTCAGCCTTGAACAGAAACCCAACAATAAAGACTGCTCTCATTTCTCTTCAACAGGCTTCGCAGGATATATTAGCAAATGTGAATGCTGGCTTTTGATTTCTTTATATCCTCTGCAGAATGATGAATCTTGATGAGATATGTCATAGAAGACTCTAAGGAAATCTCCTATTATCAGGAAAATGAAAAATTCATCTTTGTTAGCCCATATACATTTTCCCCCCAAAGTAAATTAACAATTCAAAATCTTGCACTAAACTTCATTAACTTCCTTCATGAATAATTCCACTGACATCTAAGCAATTTCTGTGTGAGAGGATGAGAAGATTTGTCCTTTTATATTGCACTTGCTTGTATAAAGGTAAATAAATTAGAGGGAAATAGTCTACTGTCCACATTTGACAAAGGAACTTTGCTATGCAAAATAGTTACATAATGCTTTTGATACTTACTGATGTTTTTAGATTACTTAAACAATGTTCATCTTCAACTTAATTGTGACTGGAAATATTCTTAATGAGCATCCTACAAACGGTTAGATGTGTTGGATAATGATACAGTGAACTGATATAATATACACAAATCCCCAAGGAGTCTTATTAGCTACAGTAGGAATAAAATATGAAGTTTTTTAGAAGATGAGAAACACTCCAGTCTCAGACAGTGACATTTTTGCACTTCAATATAAGCTTCTTTTTAAGTCAGTTGTTAAGAAAAAAAAAATCACGTCTTTAATAATCACAACTTGACTGTGGACAGTACTTAGCCTTTGGCTTAATTTCTAGCTAGCCTTGGAGTAACCATCCCAAATACCAATATAACTTTACCTATAGTTATTTGTCAAAATCATATCTGCTAATTTGTGTTCTTTGGTCATACACCAGCTAAATCAGCAAGTGTTTTCTTTAGCACTTGAAGTCATGTCATGGTGTAACTTTAAAGCTAATTAGCATTCATTGGCAAGTCATTTAAGATTGTATGTAGGTTGACTTAAAGACATTTCTTCCAAAACAGTTGTTACATTTTTTCCATGTTGCTGCATTGTGGATTTTGTGCTTAGCATCTGACATGTTTTCTCAACTACTGCTTTTTAACGAAAACATGAAAGTACTCGGGGGAATGTGATAAAAGCAAAAATTCTATGATCTCTGCAAGGTAAATGACAGCATGGAAATTGTCACATCTGGATCAAAAATATTTCGTCTGTTTACCTAAATAAACATATCTAAACATGGGTAATTAGGATCGTAACTCAATGTATGTTTCCTTTAACAGCTTCTCCTTTTTCATTGATAATTTCATTTGGTCATAAGCATTTAAATTATACATGTCTTGCTTTTCTTTATTTCGAACAAACAAAAGAAGATTAGAAATTTGTGTGTGTGTGTGTCACCCCTTTTCCTGTTACCACCTTGTAACTTTTTTCTCTTCATAGGAAATCATGGTCATTTAAATTTATTCATGATATCCATGTATGAAATAACCTAAACCATTTTCAAGACAACAAAATAAAGCCCAGAAACAATATTGATAGAATCGATACTTTTAAAAGAATATTTTTTATTGAATTTAGGTGAAATTTTGCTCCTTTACTCATGAGAGTGAAATCACTTACATTAAATGATCTTCTTATGTGAGCAAGCCATGAGAACTTAAGCATTGGTTCTCTGTCTAGCTACAAAAATAAGCTTATGAAATATAAGGAAGATTTGCTATCATGCATTTGTAGGAAACATAGTATTTTAATTCAAAAATTAAACATGAAAAGTAAACATGATGAAATTGTGGTTCAGTTAAAACACTTCATCATAGAGATAAATTGCTCTAGGACTTTTATTTAACTGATTTTAATTTGTTAGCCAGCTTGAGATTCGAAGCAACAGTTATCATGGGAAGACATACTTTGTAAATTACAATTTTTTTTTTTTTACAATGAAAATATTTTTTTAATAATTGTAAAGACAGAGACTTAAATATTTTGTTTCAATTCTAGCCACATGTCTTGCTTTGAAATTAAGATAATCATACCTCCTTGTTGAGCTGAAAATGTTTTCTTCAAATTTGGTCACAGGTCCTACTATTCAATTAATATAATCATGCCTCCTTCTGCTGAAAATAAAGCAGTTGTTTAATTAAACATGCCAGTTGTTTATAATATAATGTTTCAGAAATACTTTTTTGAAAGAAAGGCTAAAGATTTATATCAAACATTTCAATCTGACAAGTAAATTACATTTCCTCTACCATAAAGAAAGGTAAGGCAGGAAAATGGTTGCAATATAAGAGTAACTAAGGTTGTTGCACTGAGGAAAGGCACACTTGTTCTCATTACTCGGAGATATGATATGCATCAGTCTACAAAGGTGACCTTTTACACTCTGGAGATTAAAGCTGAACATTTTACCTCCTTAAAATAGGGAAATAGACATTATTTTGAAATTGTAACTCTATTTTAATAGCTAATCAGTTCAGAGATGAGGAAAAAAGTGTGATATTTTCAATTTAAAAATGAACAGAATGTAGTATCTGTACTAACATCTTTAATAAAAGCAAGAAAGATGCTTTCTCTAAGGGTCTAAAAAGGTCTTCTTGTCCTCACTTCCTTTCCCAACCTCAAATTATGACACAGCGTGTCTAAGACCTAAAAGATACAGGCTGCAGGAACGGTCTCCCTCGTACTAAGGCGGCATGGTTTGCAGCATATCCCCTGCTGTAGGTAGGTTTTCCCACAGGAAGTTCTGGTGCTGGAAATGAAGTACTTCATGGTTCCCTGCAAAATGCTGGTTCTGCTTCTGGTTAACAGTGGTCCAGCCTATCTGGCTGGTGGCCCTCAGAATTTTACTGAAGGACTCCAAGGATTCTTTGAACTGACCATACCTTAATTTAACCTACTTGAAATGAAAACATATTTCTGAAGGGGAAAGGGTTTTAACTGATCTGTGTTATCAGGATGTGCGGTTAGAGCTTCTTGATGTCTCCCTGTCTCAAATCACGAAACATCTCAGATAATAAAACAGATCATTTGAAGAGAAAGGAGGGAACAGTACCAACCTGTCATATGAATCTTTTTCAAACCCTGAAAGACTACTGCAGTGTGCTTTGATAAGCCAGCTAGGCAAAATGCACGGACTTGTTGTTGGTAACTGAAGAAATAGAAAACTTAACTGCTTTCATCATGTAATTAGTATAGTAAAGAAAAAAAAAAAAAAGGGTTAACTGCAATATTGTTTCATGCCTACACTTCAGTGTGACTGCATGGGCACGGGGGCTTTTATTTTTCCCTCATGAGCCACAAGAATGAAGATGGGTATGATTTTTGCAAGGGTGAAATAGGTTGTCTGTCAGTTGGGTTTAGGCGACAGTCTGTCTGCAGGCCGTAAGATGATCTGCATAGTGCCAGAGGAAAGCAGGCAGAATTCCTGGCTTGCAAGCATAGATATTGATCTACCTTAGCCACCTAAACAATGCCTCACCTGTTTGCCTTGTCCATACCTTATTTTACGCAGTCTAATGCTTGTTTTGTTTGACTTTTCTTTTATTTCTGTGGATCTGAGCTTTGATACACTTTGGGGAGTACATAAACACAGTGTTGTACTTGAACATCACCATCCTGCAGAGCACTCCAGTGGCTCTGGACCACCCCTCCCTGGACGAGAACAGCGCTGTTATTGAAAATTATGAGTGAGCAACTCAGTAAGTAGGCCACATACACAAGCGTTTGATCTATCGGACTAGTGTCCAATGACATTGAATGTGAGATGCTACTAATTACTGCACTATGTACTCCCAGTTAAAATTTCTTAAGCTGGAGCTAGTAACAGGCTCTATTTTTATAAATTCTTCCTTTTTCTTTTTTTTTTTTCCCCAACTGATGGTTACAAGATAAGTCACTACAGCTTTTAGAATCCTATCCACTTATTTTGAAAAACAGCTATGTTATTGTGTACTGTCTCAAGCAGGAACAAAATAGAAAATGGCATTCATTTTCCCTGTAAACTATAACATAAATATTTTACCACCATTTATTATTAGTTTGCCATTTCCTGCTGACAGCAATTCCAACTTTGCCAGCAGGCACTGTGTCTCACAATCGTATTGTGTCTGGAACAAATTAAGACAAACACAATTTCTTATAAAATAAATGAAGAAAATTTACAACAAAAAACGCTACTGAAGCTAAACGAGCATTTCTTTTAAGTGCTGACACTTGGTATTATTTAATTTGCATACAGCACATTTCACTTTTACTGGAAAACAATTAAGTTAACGAAGAACTAAGTAATCTGTACTTTCAGGGATAATTGAACATCTCTCGATTTAGAACTATTTTATGTTAAAGCTGTGCAGGAGCAGCCTACATCATAGTAAGTTTGTCAGTGGTTTCGAACATAAGGATACTTTTCGCCCAGCGACGTATGAAGTGGAGGGATCAAAATGGAATACAAAATAGATTGTAATGACACTTAAGCTGAGCTGATATAGAAATACTTTAAATACAGACACTGACACTGAGCTTTTTTCCTCCTATGAGACATACTCCTTATTTCATAAGATTATTTTGATGGTTTAAGGGCTAATAAAGAGGAAAAACCTTTACTTTTATTAATATTCTCTTATCTGGGTACTTTCTCTCAGGCACTAAAGTATTTTCCTGGATGAAGTGAGACAAATAAAGAGCTTTATGCTGGGGTTGCATTCCAGTCTTTGTTACCGGTCTGTGAAACTGCAGCGAATCCATGACTTTGGGCTTACATCCCGAAGGCTGTGAAGACACGCTCTACCTCTAGTACCGACGTTGAGAGTGTGAGGTGTTTGGTTGTGGGGTCCTTTTTACATTTAGACTTATAGAGTAGAAATAGATAATCCTTATGGATTTCTGGTGTAGGAAATTACAAATAAAACTCTCTGCACAGAATTAGAAAACTTAGATTTAGAACTACTGTACTCCCTTAGAGGTAGCAATCGGTCCAACTCATTTATGCCTCACTGGAACTGAGTTTGATTTACAAGTGAAAACTTTTGAGATGTCCATCCTCTTTCCCATTTCCTCCCCCTCTTTGTTGCGTTTACTCTTACTGAAAGTGCTCAACTGATAGCACAGGTAAGAAAAGTCTGCAGCTTTCTGTGGAGGATATGCACCATATCTAAAAAAATCTTTCCCGTAAAATTCTGCAGATATGCTCCAACCTTTAAATCAAGCAGCCCACCCTTACGGATGAAAGGCTGGTTTAACCTCTCCCTGCTGATTCATTCTTTGGCCGCTCAGCTGGGAATATCAATTGTGATAGTAATTCTTCTTCTTTAAATAAATTGGAAGGGTGACAAATTATAGCTGCCTCTGAGAAATTTTGTAGTCAGAAAAAAAATGCAATTTTAAAATACATTCCTTTGAAAAATTTAAATAAGCAATACAATTAGCTAAGCACTTACATTTTATTAGCAATAGCAAGTAAAATTAATAAGTAAATTCAATGAAAAATGATTATGTGTCACAGTATATAGTTTTTACATTGACATTTCACATAATCTGACTTTGCTGAGAGGAGAAATCACTCGTCTGTTAAAATTACTTTTTAAAAGCTGTCAAAATTGGAAAACCTGCTGTCAAAAATATGATGAGAAAAGTTTAAAAATGGTAAAGTATGTTGACTTAGACAAAAAATATTACCTTTAGAGTGGAAAACTTGAATATTGTATCATTATCTTCTACACAGATGAAAAACGTTATCTTTTTCCAAGCTGGCCATTTTTTTTTTTTTTTTTTTTTACCTTTTAGATTTATGTTTTGCATTTACATTTCAATATGAATGGGACTTCATCCAATTTATACTGCAGTAGAAGCTGAAAGTAGCAGGTATTTGGACATTTGTATTTTAATTGTACGTTTGAGTTTCACTGCTTTTCAAAATGACAAGGTCAACAGCTCTCTACGGGTGAAGTCCACCGTTCCCCCACACTCTGCCCCTGCAAACTGCTGTGCGCGAGGACCCTTGGAGTGGCGTCCGGCTGCGGGCTGGCTGGTGGGCTGCTGGCAGGAAGAGGTAACATCCCCAGCCTGCCTCCAGGGAAGGGGTTCAGCATCACCAGCGACCACAAACCCTGCTTATCCACCTTGTCTCTGCCCCGGTTGAGAAGGACAATTTCGAAGAAGGTGACAGTTCATTCATGCACATAGAGTCTTTGGCCCCTTTGTTGAGACTGCCAGCAAGGATGCCAATTAGTGCCATTCAAAAAAGCCCAGATATGCTGTGGTAATAATGAAATACAGATTTAGAGGGATACAATCCAAAATCATAATTAAATGGAAATGAGACAAAACAGAATCTGAAATAAGATTTGACTAAGGACTAGAGAAGTACATCTCTCAAAGTACATCTCATTTTTGCCAGTTACTTTTTCAGCCATTGCTGCCTTTAATACTATACAGCCTTTAATCGTGCACTGCCTTTAATACTGCATTTTCTCCAAATCACAGTCCCTGCGTGCATATAGGTAAGACTTGCTACGAGTGAAGCAGTGAGAGTGACTATGAGGGAGCAGTGCACGTGGCAGTGGAAGTCGTGGAGTTGAATGTGATGCCTTGACCCCAGTACTAAAGGATCTGACTCAGAAGCCATTGCACTGGACATGGGGGATGGAAGGTAAGCAAAAAATTATTTGTTTTTTCCTTACTAGTACTTAATGTATTCAGGCACTGTGTTTGTGATGCTCCTTCATTTTCTCAGCAGTGTGAGTTGAAGGGAACGAAGTACTTTTGCTCTCAAACATCGTTCCTTGAAGTGCAGCTTGATTTAGTTTTGCTGTTCAGCCTGGATTTAATACCGCTTGAAGTATATTCATTTTTTCCACCTTAAAGAATGGCTACTGAAAAGTGCTAATGGCAACCTGACAAAACATATAGGGAAGCCATTCATGTAAATGATATTTCCAACATATAGGGAAGCCATTCCTGTAAATGATATTTCCTATCAGTTCATGAACTAGAGTGCTCTATGTTTTCATTTTGTGTTCCCTCCAGATCTGAGTAGCTCTTTACCTTTCCACACCAAAATGCCCCCCAAACATTCTTCCTCCCAGGTTTTCTATGCAAACAATCATCTTCAGCTTTCCTCATGGAGTCTTTCTGGCTCTCTGGTCTGCTTCTACTGCTTTGACACATTGATTCATGTCCATCTTTTAAAGTTAATTCCCACTGTGATGGCTCAAAAAATCTTTTCCTACCTAATCCAGTCAGCAGTATTGTCTAAAGGCTTGAGCATGCTTTGCTATGGCTCACACTGACCACAGAAGTGCCTAACAATCTTTCAACTAGATTGAGCNTTTTTTTTTTTTTTTAGCAGAACGAATGGGAATTTAGAGTCAGATGTGGGAGGCTGCATCCCTTGCATTTTATAATCAGCCTGACTCACTTCAGGCTGTGTGGGGGCTGCTCTTTTAGTTCATGAATACCACCACATCAACACAAGATTCTTTGAGGTCCATCTATCTGTCTGTCTATCTGAACTCCCACTTTGTTGCTTGAGTATCTGAGCGCCTCTAGTGCAGGTTGTCCAAGACTCTTGGCACTTATTTACTGTTTCAGATTGCTCTGTACAGGCTGGAAGAATAATTTCACAGTAGCCTAACACATCTAACAAGGAAACACATTTTTAGTCTGTGTTATCTGAACCTGTCTTTAAAATAACTCTAGTTAACACAATCGCTGTTGCCATTGAATCTAATGGTTATTAAAACAGAGGTAGCTGGCCTCCAGTTGTTATGTATCAGATGCTATCTGACTTATGTCAAGGTTATATTCATATTTGCAGACAAATAAATTTATCATAGTGACAGTCCATGTTCGATCAAAAGAGGTTATACCCTCATATGAATCTAAGGCCTGAAATTCTGGCAATGGGGGCACTGCTAACAGAGAAACTCCCTGGAAACTGTGAAGACAACCGTATACCCAAGGATCCTGGATTAGCATTCAGAGAAAAAGTGAAATACCACAAATGAAGGTTTGTTCCCCCAGCAACAGCACCAGTTTGCCACACACAGAACACCTTGTAACATTTTCTGGCTATTTTTGTAGTATTTTATTGCATGGAAGAAACTAAGCCTGATTTACTGCAGTGCAATACAGAATGATACGTCATTGCTCCAGAGAAGACCAGGGGATACATTTTTTGATAAAAATTGTCTGACTCTATTTTGAAAAGGAATCACTAGGGAAGAATCTATCTGGACCTGGGACATTCTGAGCTGCTAATAAAACTATTGCAAAATCTGCTTATCCATGACAAGACAAAACTTTAGAACCTGAAGCTGAGACAGGATAATAAGGAAGTGAATCAAAATCAAGAGAGAAGTGAGAAAGTACTGTTTGCAAACTGAGGATAATTGAAGTTCTTGGTTGGGAGGAGGCTGACCAGTATTACAAAGCATCCATACAGAATTTATATATTAAAAGCCTGGTGGAACTTTCCCTTATATAGGAGCTGATCAGGTATCAGAACAATCTCAAGCCCTTCTTGTAAATTATCTGTCTTGCTAGTGATCTTTTGGAAAGATTGGGCCATGTTGAATATAATTCTTGTGAGCCAGGGAGAAGGTATCTACAGGTACATGAAGAAGCTGAAAAATATGACTGAGAGGCTCTCATGCATCTGTACATTGGAATAATTTGTTGAGGAGGTAAACAGATGAAAATAGGGCATGAAAGGAAAATTTCACTCGGGCTGCTGAAACTCACAAGCTTTCTGGAGAATCTGCCCTTTTTAGCTGGCCTTTATGTGGTAATGATCCAGATATTATTACGAATTTACCACTTTCTAGAATATAGAAAGATTTCATGATTAATGTATGTAATGTCCTTTATTAATTTAAACAGCTGATTGCAGCCATCTTGTATTCCTTACAGGTAAGACTTTAATTAAAATTACATTAGTTGGGGAACTATTAGAGAAAAAAATACCATTAGTGTCCCTTTTTTCAATAATTTGGAGGTAAAATAAAAAAAAAAAAGAGTTTCTTCTAAAATATTGAAAAGCTGCTATTATTATTATTATTGTTGTTATTATTATTCCCACTTTCTAGGACATTGTATTTGAGCAAATTTCTTTTGGAGAAGTGCTGTATGTAGTTTCATCAGCAGACTGCAGTTTCTGTTTTTTGACCATCCTGATCATCTCTGTCACTATTTACGGGAAGAAAGAGGAATCCATGGTTATAAAACCAATCTGTAGTGTCAGTAGACCATCAGATTAGCCAGAATGCACTTTTAAAGAGCAGAGAAGCTAATTAAGACACAAGCAAGATCTATAGTACCTCCATGGAAACTCAGGCTCATTTATGAACTGCTGCTGTTTTTATCCTTGTTATATGTTTTAGGTTAAACAGTGTTTTTAATGGCAGGTTTGTTCATCACTGAGGAAATTGCACAGGCTCATCAGCATTAATGCACCAAGGAAGGAAAAACAGGCAGAAATGTAGTGTAGCTGTATCACCAAAATACGAAAAAAGCATTCTTAGAGACAGAAATAAAACACATTTGCTTGGCTAAAAAGACATCTCTAACATTTTCGTATTGCTTAGAGAGAGGTTGGTCTGTAGCCTGGTCATTCTGTGTCCTACCAGGGCATTTACAGGCTGAGAATCCCTTGTTATCCTGGATCATGCGGCACCAAGAGTGTTGCTGAAGGGCATTCAGTAAATCGGTTTCCTCTCGAACCCAGACGGTGCCTAACAGTACTTGTGATGTACACGTAACTTTCTTTACTCTAACTTAAAAAGCTGGAGCAGAAATAGTTTTGCAATAAAATAAGCATAATTATTGATTTGCCATGCATCAGCTGCTCCAGGTTAAGTGTTCGTGCCTTTATGCTTGCTGTGAAGCTAATTCAAAGGAGCTCACCATCATTATCGTGTGTGCGAAGGGATTTCTTAGTCGTGTTTACCACAGATCAGAGAACATCTGATAACTGATTACTCTGATAATTTCTTTGTGTTTCAAAGTCCTTTGCATTCCAGCATATTATGCACATACTTGAAATATTCAAGAGCCACGTAGTGGGTGCAGAAATCATGAGGTTGTCCTTAAAAATGTGACACAGCTGAAGAAAGGGAGAAAGAGAACCGGAGACACAACTAGAGAGAAAGGTAGATAGAGATAGAGGCAGAGACAGAGGGATAAAGGTAGACGTATTTATGGTTCTTTTGGCTCATGTTTATTCAGATCATATTTTCAAGACCTTTTTTCCCAACTATTTTTATAGTACATGGAAATGAACTTTGAAAAAATCAGTAAGATTTCAGATTCACAACTTTCATAACTTTCATCCTTTTTTTTAATCCAGTTTGCAACAAAATCACAACATTCAACAATGCTGGGTTATTTGTTTTAAGCAACTGGCCTTCAGATTACTCTTAAGCCTAAAACTGACTTCATATTTGTTGTGTTTTTAAAATGAAGGTTGTTTTGCACAGATTCTTAGAGAATGGAATCTTCCTTTAAGCAGCATTGCAACAAACTTACCTTTGACGGAAAGAATTATTTTCATGTCACCTTGCCATACAGTGCGCAAAAAGAAATTTGATAAGCCATTCCTAGAGGAGAATTGTCTGTATTGAGACACTGAAAAAAATAGAATGGTTAAGAAAAGAGAATGGGGCTTGCAGTGGGAATAGTCAGAATGCACGTAAACATTGTTTTTCTTGTACGAGATTTTAAAAAAGGAGGTTGCATTGATCTGGAAGATTTTAAGATAGAAGAGTTTGATTAGTAACCCACTGAAGCAAACTGATATCAGTAGTTTAAAATTAAGCTATAGATAAACTGCATCTACTAAAGAATGCATTGCCTATTAATTTCTTAAAAATGGTACCCCCAACTCCTAACCCCTCTTGAACGCCAGTCACTACAGAGACCCTGTCTGCTGGGTAAGCATACCACTGGCATTCAGTGAATTCAATACATTTGTAGGTTCATATATTTTTCTGGATGTTTTCATTTTGCTCTCTCTTTAACTGTCATCAGTAATGAGAGCAGGCAGTAGAGCTGAAAGCAGTGAGGAAGGGATCTTGGAGTTTGCTGCTTTATGGAATCAAGAGAAAAATGGTAAACTACCAAAAATAGAGTTGTACTCTTTTGCCAGTTTGTCCTGCCCAGGTTCTGATGAGAACTCCTGTAAACCTCCACACGCTAACTTGAAATACTGAGTTTAAAATCGCCAAATTTTCTAAACCCATAGATTCCCTAAATCTTCCAGGAATGAATTTGTTCTTACATTTAGATAAAATTCTTACAGTATAATTTTCCTCAGCTTTATAGTGACAGTAGCAGTGACATACCAAAGTTATAATCAGTTCATAGCACGATGTATAACCCACTCTTTCAACTTTGCTATCATGAACTTTTGTGTAGGAGGATCAAATGTTGGCTATTAATGGTTTCTAGAAGAGGCAAATGAAAAGAAGAAATAGGACAATCCTCTCTGGTATCTCTCTTAAGAGGAAATCAGCAAAAGGAGAGCCTTTTGGTCAAAATTAATACTCTGGCATTTTAAAAAGTCATGTGCAATAAAGCATTTCTGAAATGTCCTCACAGCGAAAGGATTTTAACAAATGAAACAAGAAATTATAATTCCCTATCAAAAATCTGAAGAGGGAGGGAATATTTTTGCTGTGTGCAAGCTGAATCAAGTTAATGAGGCATCTAACACTGCGAAAAGAGCGTTCTCTATAAATAAATCCCGTCTGATTGGGATATATTAGTCTTCTGATAACATTCTATAGCCTACAGATGCTTTGAATAGAATGTGTATGTGTGCAAATACTCAGATCTATTGGAGTTACTGTTCTCCAAGTCCTTGTCCATCACACATATTACAGTCATTTTCATATTTAAGCACTGAATAAAACCTTAGTCTCACTCCACTGCCCGGTTTGAATAGGTAGGCTCAGCAGCTAGGCTCTGTGAAAGCTCTGGAAATTGTATTTCACACACAAAGATGTGGCTAAAGAGCAGCTGTGTAGCCTGTCAGTGGAGGACTCTTCATCTGCTTGCCAGAAGTAACACTTGCGCTCCCAAGAGCTTTAAAGGATCAAGGAGTAGAGCTTTGTGTCACGGAGTACTTTCCCCCATCACCATCCTGGCTGTAGGCTTCTGTGTGTCCCTGAGACTCTGGTGACTGTGAAGGCAGAATGGGCAAACAGTCCGGAGAAAAATCATATGATATGAAGTTACAGGGTCTGGTAGCCTTCTCAGAAGGAAGAGTGTTTAACTGCAAAATATCTTAATCCCTTTTTTTTTTTTTTTTTTTTTTGAGGGTAAGGATTTGGAAAGTTCTTTTGAAAAAATATTTTTAAAATATTTTTTGGTTTTGTCCTCCAGGGAATTGAAAGATCTTTCCTTGTGAACTATCATACACTTTCCTTGAAATCGTGTTGTAGTTACCTATGAATTATGTTTTCACATTTTCCTAAAGGATTTGCTTCTTTGGAAATCTTCTTTACCCTCTTCCCAGTTTTGAGAGCAAAGTGAGGTGGATCTTTGGAGAGGGTGTTCATGTTGCTTTGTTGTGGTAACCCAGTCATTTCTAATGGGA
>VXBL01005515.1:1153167-1230234 GCA_013400195.1 Aramus guarauna | reverse complement strand
TTTTTTTTTGTGTCTCCAAGGCGGGACAGAACAGAGTTTCATTTTCTTTTCAACTATGTAAGAGTACTCGGTGGTCAAATTAACTTTTGAATCAAAATGCAAGAGTTCTCATCAGCTTTTAATTACATATTAAGACACTGATAATTTGAGATCAGAAGAATTTAAGGCAAAGTCTTTTTTGGAATTAAGTGCCACCATGCCTTTTGAGGGTCTAGACTGTTGGATTCAGAGTGATAAGACTAAGAATGAATAGTGATATATCTAAAACTGTACCAACATGTCTAGTTAGCAAAACACACTTGTCCTGTAGTTCAGGATAATTTGAGGTTATTTTGTAAAAATGTAGCATAAAATTAATGCTTTGAGATACAGTTTGTCTTTGCTAGTTTCATTTGCACTCAATTTTTACAGTACACAAACTCAAATCAATATGCTGCTTAATAAATCAAATCGTAAAAATCTATGATCACTGCCATTATGCTTTTTGAAGAAGAAGACCTCCCTGAAAAGCTGATATCAATCATTCTTGTCTAAGGTCTGAAGCAAATGTAACCTGCAAAGGCTGGTAGCTGGGCTATCTGCCATCATTGCTGGCAGCGTAAAGGCTCCGGATACAGTCTTCTAATAGGAGGAATATGGAGACAAATCTGTCTGGTTTCAATGTGTGTTAAATTTCTGAGATTAATTCATGTTGTTGCGTATGAAAACAGCAATCTAGACTTCAGGGTCTATGGATGTCTTTCCACTACCGTGCCCTCTGGACAGTTTGCTGCTCTGTGAACTCATTTTCCACTTGGTGTCAGACCATCCTCCCCTTTGAAGAATGGCCTGGCAGAGAGGTATTGGTCCATTATCAAGAGACGCAGCAGGCTAGGACGGAGACGTTGGCTCTGTTATACGAATGTACGGTGCTAGTACAACAGAGCCCCAATGAAGGCAGGGGTCAAATTATACGAGGACAGGGTTAAAAAAGCTTTATTATGGCACAAATGGACAATGCACGGTCATGCAGAATAGGGAGTGCTGAATACTTAATATTTAGCTACACAGCTTATGATTTCCAGAATCTTTCAAGACTTTTTTTTTTTTTTATATTTCCTTCTTGTAGATTAAGAGGTTGTACAAATTGTTAATGGTTGGATAACAAATATTTAAAGGGAATACCTGTTTAGTATCTGTTATGAGGCAAATGTGAACCCTCATTTTAAGTGATCACTGGAAGAAAGAAATAAGAGCATGTGAACAAGAATAATTATTTTAACTCAACATATATCATTCCACATAAAAATGATGACATTATGGAACTGTTCAAAACATCTTATAACAGAAAAAATATAAATGCATTTCTTTTCTTTTTATGCTAACAGGTACTGTTGTCCAAAAAAAAAAACAAAAACAACCAAACCCACAAAAAAAAAAACCCAACAAAAAAAAAACCTGTCAGGGAAAGTACACAAAACTGCTTTTCCTTTGAATGCATATTTAAAATGAAGGCATGATGACAGCTTTCATTTGAGCACTGGACAATTTTTTTTTTTTTTCAGAGTTTGCTGCTGTTCATGCAAAATAAGTTGCTGTGATTGCAACATATGTATTATATGGCACATATGCTACCTCTTAGATAAAAGTGTAACTCTTGTGGTTCCTAGCATTTTTCTAAGGACATACAGTGTTTAACAGTAACAGATCTTTTTATAATATTTTTGCCATGTTTTTGGCAACTAAATATTTTTTCTTTAACCTTTCTCATTCATAAGTTAAATTTGTTGTTAGAGAAAAATGGAGTGTGGAGGTAGAAAGCAACAGTGTGAATAAGAGAGCAAGAGTGTTTTGACTGGCAGTTTTCTCTTTGGCTACCATTTTGGGTTTCTTTGTTGTAATGCAGGAGGGCAATAAATTGCCAGCTGCAAACAAGGGTCTGTTTAGCTATGTATTGTAGAGACAATCATATACAATCAATTATGGGTTAAAATGCTGGTGTGGCACTTAAGGAATTAGGAATAAGAACTACTGTTAAGAATAATGTGGGCTTATTGTCTAATTTCTGACATGTTCAGTAAAATGCGTATCTTTTGTATCTCTGTCTTTGATTCTGTTCGGTCCTCAAATCCTTCTTTGTATAAGGGTGTGGGCTTTGAATTATGGTATGTTGAAACATACTTTCACACACACAATAATGAATCACAGCAAAAAGACAAATTACCAAAACTCCACCCACAGTACCAATGATTAAGTGTTCTTTCTTGTGAATATTCCCATGAAACCAGTGGAACTAACCATACGAATGCCTTTTACTACATGCGAGCAAGGGAAAAAGTGAGCCCCGCTTTCGGCTTGAACACGAAGCAAGCTTTCTTTAAAGGACATTATTTGTTCCCCACGTAAATCCTAAGGAAATGGAAGTGGACCTTCAGTCTTCTCCCTCCTACTCCCAGAAATGGTCCTATTATACTGGTAGTTCATAAATATGCAGTGAAGCCCATCTGTTCTAGCTTGTGATTTAAAATAGTATCTTGTAATTCCTTGTAACGTCTCTCAGTCTGATCACAAAGGTATCAGAGGCGACGATAAAGCTACCTCAGATGTGTTGGCTCGGGGCTCCTGAGAAGCTTTGACATGAGCGTTAATATCTATCGGAAGGGATCCGGTGTCCCTCTCTGTTGCCCATGGTTTGGGAGATGCGCTGTTCCCAGAGCCCTGTCCGGAAACAGGGCTACCTGTGCTCCTGGAGGAGGGGGCCCTTGCGAATCTCTGGAGCGCTTGCACAGGGATGCTTTCCTCGGATCAGGCCGGAGCACGCAATTACACTGTCAGGCTCTGTCTTCAGATGGAGATGACTTTTTAGGCAATCTGTAGATCTGAGTTTACTGTCAGAATTATGAAAAGCCTTGGAAGGAATTCCATAAATGTTCAAAAATAGCGATTCATAAGCAACAACAGAATAGAAGTAACAGTTTGAAAAAAATTTAAACTCCATTACTTGTACATATTTATACAATATAGTGCCTGTCACGGATAATGTACAGCAGATTTATCGTGCTTTATCATTTTAAAGAAGAGTCGCTTCTCTGAGTGACGTACGAAATAAATTGCAAATAAACAAGATGCTGCTTAATAAAACAATTAGTTCTCCGAAGGCTCTGGCAGTGCTTTCTGAATTCTTATCAGCCCTGGTTTACAGCTGTAACTTCAGGATATAATAGGAGATTGAATCTTACACAGGCAAGGAAACAGATGATCAAATTCACAAGGGATCGTATCAGGCTTTTTCCAGTACCAAAGAAACATATTAATCCTTGTCACTGTTTTTTGAAACGCTGTGACAGAAATAAACCTGTACTGTAACTTGGCCCTTTTAATGAGCTTCTGGAGTGTGGGCTTTCCACTCAGCACCTGAAAAACACAACAAAACACCTTTTACATTAAAGATGTGAGGTTTGCTGCTGGCTAAATTTGTACACAGAAGTCTATAAACCGGTGCTCAGCCAGCTGGGAAGCAAGAAAGCAAATTCAGATTCTGCCATGAACTTCACAGACCAATTATCTACTTGGAATCATGGGAGTTTAACAAACAAATACCAGCCCCTGCTGAGCCTTTTCAGTCCAGCAGCTTATGGGTGATTCAGTTGCATCAGAGGCTTTTAGACTGATCAATTCTTAATCACAAAGCGCAAAAATTATTCTCAGACTCATGTCAGTTTCTTTGGACACCTTTGTTAACAATCTGCTTCAAATCATTTTTTTTTAAGAACTGCAGACACTGTTTTTATTGACTCCCCACTTGTAAAATGTTTATAGCTTGTTAATTTATATTTACCCCTTTACTTTTGCCTGCAAATCAACATCACTTAGCACAGTTTGGTTACACTTTGTCCAAAGGAAATTACAGAAGCCTGCTATGGGGCTAAAATGAAGGAAAGCTGAGGAAAATCAATACACTGATGATTAAACAGATCGTAGCAAATTCACGGCTGTAAGCTACAGCATGGAGACATCAGTGTGATGCCTATCTAGCAGTTAATGTGCTTTCAGCCAGTTGAAGAAAATTTTAACAATAAGGCAAAATGTAACAGAAAAAAAAAATATAAGCTACTACAGAGCAATGCTTTTTTTTACTCGATAGGAACGGTTCCGTTGTTCAAGTTTTATTTTGCTATTTGACTTCACAGAAACTGTAGAGAAGGTTTAGATTTGAGAAAATCTATTTTATGAGGAAATTTGCAGTGGGAGTTTTAAAGAACTATTTGACTTGCGGTATCATTCACGTCTATTGTAAAAGCTCTGTATTTACTGTTATTTTAAACCACTCTCTTCTGTCAGTGAATTTCCAGTGTGGTATTTTCTATTTTAACTTTCCTTTTGCTTTAATTAGAAGACAAAAAGGTATAAGCATGTTTCTAAATAAGTATCCTAACAAGAAAGAGAATATCTAGTGTAAATTGTATGTTGTCTAACAAAGCGATAATCTGTCACTACCCATTTTAAGCAATAATTTAGAATAAAACCAGGCAAATGAGTTTTTTGCACATTAAATTCTTGTGTACATTTAATAGCACTGAGTAAGTATTCATGAGATAGATGCGGAAGGAGGAAAGCAGTCTTGGGAACAACAGGCAAAGGCCAGTACCAGAACACAGGAAGGATCCTGAGGGAGTCCAGGGACTTTACATTTGTAGACACTTATTTATGGACCGGAAACGTCTCCTCACTACCGCCCATCGCAGTGCCTCCACAGCGTAATGCGACCCCGTGCAACGCGTGTTTACTCTACTACCCAGTACCCACGTAAAAATAGAATACGTAAAGCGAACTTGCAGCGTTAGGGCCAAATTTGTTGCTATTGATAGAAATAGGGATGCCAAAGAAGAATTAATTACAACCAGAGGGAACTTAACAGCTCTGTCTTGAGCTTTTGCGAATCAGCATATGCCCATTTCAGTGGATTTCAAAGGCTCGTCTGAGGAGATGGCCCACAGAGCCTGACTCATTCCCTCCTCGGAAAGGATATTCAGGGAGCGGAGGAGATTATTTCTCTTTCTCACACAGCTTGAGTATCTGCAGAAAATGTTCACTCTGGTGAAGGAACATTGCTGAGCTACTCCTCGATTTTCCTGACTGGCAGCCTGGAGCCTTGCAGTCACATTCCCCTCAACGTGCTGGTGCACTGCCGTCCTGCAACATCACGGGCAGGGACTCCCAAAGTTGTGTGGGGCATCGGTGCCAGTGTGCTACAAACTGCACCCACCTTTTCCTCACGCGACCCACCTCCCGCTAGCCCTCCGCACAGGGTCCGCAGCGAGAGGCACCATCAGAGCAAAGCGAAGCTCTGCTGCACTCAGGCTTTCTCTCGCTGCGCTCTCCTCCATTTATCCAGAACGATGCGTGTTTGTCTACTCACTCACCCAAAAATCAGTAGAAGAAAATACTTGGGCCTTACTTCTGAACTCGAATGTGAAAACACTCCTCCTCACAGATGCATGCTGCTTTTCAACTGAGGATTTCCAAAAGAACCACGTTTTTATACTTGCAACATGATCCTGCAAGTCTTTATTTTAATGAGGAGAAACATCATAAAAACAGGGGAAAGTGAAGTGCCAAAAAGTTTACCTGTGCGCTGTGTTCTGCTGCTGATTTATTTGTACAATGGACTACGTCCTTTACTTCGCTTATTGTTTAGCCAGTCTTAAAAATATCTGCTGCTTTTCTAAGAGGTTCTGCACCAAAAATGGAGATTTTTGTTTTGGTTTGCAGCAGGTAAATGCATAATTGCTTTAACAAACAGTATTTTAATTAGCCAAAAAAACCCTAATAATCTACAACTAGCTTTTCCGAATGATAACATCTTGTAGTCTGTGGCGTCAGCTGGGGAGCTGTAGATTCAGCACTCTGTTAAAATGCTTAAAAATTCCCAGTAAAACATATACAGAAATGTTCTCAATATTAAAACCCCCAAAATTATAAATACACACAGATACAGATTTCAAAGAAAAAATCGTGTTCTCTGAAGTCAGCCTGTGTCAAGATTCAGTCAAATTTCACATTTACAACTACAGTTAAGTTGCAATCTTAGTACAAGGAAGAAGAAAATTCAAAGAAAACACAAATATGATAGACATTAAATATACAGTGCAATAAAAATTATGATAAAATGTGTTATTAACCAAAGATTTTTTGTTTCTGCAATTCACATAGCAACTTAAGGTAAAAATGTCAACTAAAATGTTTTTAAAAGTTTTAGTGATGTTTCCTGTCACTGGGATCATAAAGACGTATTAGAAAATTACCTTGAAAAAGATTTATTTCTTGTGAGCAGTTTAATAGACTGCTAATTTTACCAAAAGATGTAACTTCTCCCGTGTTTTCTCTAATTATGTATCTAGACCTGTAATGAATAGGATAAAATAATTGATGGTGAGAGCTGTAGTAAAACATGTCTACATGATATTGATAGATTAAAAAGTGAAACAATACTATTGGAAAATGTGGGAAAAGATCCATGCCAGAATCCTCTTGGGTTTGCCAGTTTAATTGTGCTCCTGGGTATGTAGTTTTCAAGATTTTCTTCAGTTGTGGCATTGAAGGAAAAGTAAAATGAAGTGACAGAACAGATTAGAAGGCGATAATGGAAGGGAAAGTGAATAAACCAAGTGTAAACTTTTGATAGGAAACACTTGTGTAAAGCCCACTAGTTATGTGCTATTTTTTCTGGTAACTCCAACACTTCGATGAAGATGACTAATGAACTTTTTTATTATGTAGTGATCCATATTCAAGAGTAAATATGAATATGCTACCAAAACATACTTTTTCAAGGAGGAAGCTCTTCGACATCATCAATAATAATGTTAACTTTTTCTATTAAAATTGTACAATATGTTTATTCTGAAAAAAAAATTATTTTGCTGCTATTCAGTTAGTTACACTAATTCCTATTTGACTACAATGTTAATTATGAATGGAATTGTCTTTAACTGGTAGCACATATAATTTATTTAATTATAGAAAGCATACAATTCAAAAGAAAGTATAGCCATAACAAATGCTAAGATTTTTCTGATGACAAAAATCCAAATGCAAAGCAGTATATTACGATGGTTGGTGAAACTAGCTGTCAGCAACAAAACTATTTGAAAATCTCCGAACAAAGCTTTTTTTTTTTTTTTTTTTTTTTTTTTTTTTTTTTTTTTTTAACTTTGTGGAACCAATTAGCTTGCTAAAGATCTGATCATTAAAAGTTTGGATTGTTTCTCTGTTAAATCAGATATGTCTCCTACAATCTTTACAATACTTCCTTTACAAATTAATTGTTCTGTGGTTATTTGTTAAAGAATCTCCCCCACGTGAAAAGCAAAATCTCAGTAGATGCGGATTTTACACTGCACTAGATCAATCCCAATACCAGTAAATGGATATTATTAAACAGCATGGGGTAGTGCAAACTGGGAAAGAAAACTTGTAGTGTGCTGCCTTTGAGCAGACCTGGCTTGCATGCTGTGACAGGGCAATTGTCGACATGCTTTTTCATGCCAATCTGCAGCTTTTTCAACTCTAGATGCTATGGCAACCAGGGTTTAACAGACTAAGCAGCTAACAAGCTTCCCTGATGGAATTGTCTGGTTGTATGATTGCCTTGTCTTAGTGAAAATATAAAATAGACTGAAGACGCTTGTGGACATTTGTCAAACTGATTATAATTTGGACACTCAGCTCATAATTATCCGTTATATATTGCATAGTATTGACCGGCAGTGTTTTCCATGCTGGCTGTAAAGAACACGAGTGCCTTTCTGTACAGCCTGTTTCCTGGAGAAAGAATGGGTTTTGGTTAGGCTGAGTTGGTCAACATGGCAGGTGAGATTATGTGGATATAGAAAATAAATGCTACTGGCAGAAGATTTTTTTCCCTTCTTTTTCTCTGAGTTTTTGGTTGTTTATTTTTAAAATAAAATAAAGAAAACAAAAGTCAATTATAAAGTAACACATGATTCTTTACAAACATAAAACCACAAAGAACTACATTTTCAGAACACTTTTTTAAAGTCTTTATGTTTCTTATGTTCATTATCAGGCAGTTGAGTTCTTTTTGTTGGCCTCAATGAATGGTTTGTGTTTCTCGCTTGCTTGTTTGTTGTTTTTTAATTTGTTCTCAGGAGAAAAGGCCATTCACCAGAAAACATGGGCCTAAGACTACATGTTTCCCAGCACTTTTTACAAGCTGAAATCTGTGGGATTCATTACTTTGCAAAGACTGCTTGGCCACTTGGAGAACATTGCTTTATTGTTTTGAATCTGTTTCAGTTATAATAAAAGCTAAGCAGAATGTTTTTTTGTTTGTTTGCTTCTTTGAGGTTTTGTTTTGTTTTTTGTCCTGAGGAGAGAAACTCAGCAACCTACTTGTCTATGAGGATTTCGTTAGCGATATTACCACTCATACTGCTCTTTGGGGTGAATCAGTTTGATTCTTTTACAGTAGGCTGCAAGAAGACCCACAGGATACAAATAAGGTTTGAGTTCACAAGTGGACTTTTGTCCTTGGCAGTTCAACTCTTGGAACTATATCACCACAGACTCTTCTGACTAAAGATATCTTCCCTAGGATCCCATTTTAGGGGTGTTGTCTACTATTTTACCTCTACGAGGCCAGCAAATATCCAGCTAGTTCATTCTTTCCTGCAGGCAGCCAAGTGAGTTCCTTACCCAGTTGTGCAGGTCCATGTGGAGTACCATCCTTACGACCTCGTGAGCTAATGTTACAAACACGCTGTGTTTCTTTCATAAAGGAGAAGGTGAATGTCATGGACAGGGTAGCTGCAATCAAGCATTCTTCTGGCAAATACGGGAAGGGAGGTCATTCAGTTCCAAAGTGAAAGAACAAAAAGAAGAACAAAAGAAAAATGTGTAGAATTGTTAGGAGATCCAATATTTGAGATGCTGAATTCACACATGGTTCATAAACATTAGTTTCTCCAGTTTGTACTGATGAGGAGTCATAAGTTCATCTTTGATGGTAAGATGTCTATAAAAGGTTTAGTTTTTATTCAGCTTGGGAAATCTTCAAGAAACAGCTTTCCAGATAACTTTAGAGATATCCAGCAAAGGCCAATACGTTCTTTTAAGCTACTCATCTAGATTTTCACTCTATTGGCAAGCAAGAAAAGGCCATAGTCTACCCCATTGTATAAACCCCAGACCAATCTTTGTAATGTCCTCCTCCAAAGAATAACCATGTTAATCATAAGGAAGCTGGGGTCTTCTGTTTTGTTTTGTTTTGTTTTGTTTTTTTAATTCTAAATATTTTATCTTGAAAAAATATCTGTAGTGCAAAATAAAATTTTATTTATATTTTTCATCTCTTGTTGCACTTTTGTTTCTGTGAGTAAAGAAAAGAATACCTTTTTTTTGAAAACTGAGTTTTAAAATGTTTTAAAAAGGGTTTTTTTGTTGTTGTTGGTTTTGACTTAATGGGAAAAATCCCATGGTGGTAATATTCCAGTGTCCAAATAATTAGCTTTGGCTGTGGAAAACAGTAGCTGTGATCTGTGGCACTGGTGTTAAGGATGATCTCTAATGGTAGGGACTTCATGCCTCCTTTCAACTTCCAGTTTCTCTCCATCAAGCTTGGGAGCCCTACTTCTATGCTGCCAGAGCTCCCCACCCCCCTCCCCCCGAAGGGGCTTTAGATAACTGTTTCATGAATAGGGGCTTCCAGGTCTCAGACACCATCTAGCTACAGTACAAGCCATAAGCCTCTTTTTGACCATCTGACACAGTACATGCACCATTCATACTATGTTTGAAGTTTACTGTGCCTTCAAGCAGAAAACACAAGTTTACCAGTTACAGGTAATCTTGTTCCCTGACTATAACTCAAGAGTTGCAATTAAAAAGAGATACGTAGAAAACAATAAAAAAAGTTAAATCACTGCAGGTGTGATCTATACCTTTCTACCTCATTCATGGTATGATGAATCATGTGGATGCCCCCTCCCTGGAAGTGTTCAAGGCCAGGTTGAATGGGGCTTTGGGCAACCTGGTCTAGTGGAAGGTGTCCCTGCCCATGGCAGGGGGGCTGGCACTAGATGGGCTTTAAGGCCCCTTCCAACCCAAACCATTCTGTGGCTCTGTGATTATTAAATTTGTCCTTCTTTTATACATGTAGACATTCAGATTGCATGTGGTTGGCACTTACCTTTGGCAACCAGATCATCAGGAGACAACAAAACCCAAATACCTTGTTTTGTCTCTTTTTTTACTGGACATCCCAACTTAAAACAGTATTAAACAGTAAACCACCATTTTTTGTCCTGTCAGGGTAAGTAGAGGTCTGGCAGAATAGATTTTGAATGGTGGTAAGTGCAGCTTCACTTTTTTGTGAATTTCTACTTCTATAGTCTTAGGAGAATGTGATGTGGAAATCTATTTTTACCTACAGAATTTACCTGTTGAAAGCTTCACAATGACATTGACCTTGAAGGACAAGCTGAAAGGACATCAAAGACCAAGAAGGTCCTGTAAGGTACTCCTAAAAACAGCATAAAAACCCATTTATACCACTGGAAAAATGAGAAACACATCAGCAAGTGTAATGGGTTTGCACGGGAAGGTTTTGGCAGCGGGGATACTACCGGGGTGACTTCTGTGAGAAGCTGCTAGAAGCTTCCCCCATGCCTGACAGAGCCAATGCCAGTTGGCTCCAAGACAGACCCACTGCTGGCCAAGGCTGAGCCCATCAGCCCCACTGGTAGTGCCTCTGGGGTAACAGAGTAACGAAGGGGAAAACCCTACACAACTGAAACTGCAAATGAAGAGAGGAGGGAGAAGACGTGAGAGGAACAACTCTGCAGACACCGAGGCCAGTGCAGCAAGAGGGGCAGGAGGTGCTCCAGGCACTGAAAGAGAGATTCCCCTGCAGCCCCTGGAGAAGACCATGCTGAGGCAGCCTGCCCTCCTGCAGCCCATGGAGGATGATGGTGGAGCAGATATCCACCTGCAGCCCATGGAGGACCCCATGCCAGAGCAGGTGGAGACACCTGAAGGAGGCTGTGATCCTGTTGGAAGCCCACACTGCAGCAGGCTCCTGGCAGGACCTGTGGCCCTGTGGAAAGAGGAGCCCACACTGGAGCAGGTTTGCTGGCAGGACTTGTGACCCCATGGGAGGGACCCACGCTGGAGCGGTTTGTGAAGGACTGCAGCCTGTGGGAAGGACCCATGTTGGAAAAGTTGGTGGAGGACTGCCTCCTGGAACACGCTGGAGCAGGGGGAGAGTGTGAGGAGTCCTGCCCCTGAGGATGAAGGAGCAGCAGAGACAACGTGTGATGAACTGACCACAACCCCCATTCCCTGTCCCCATGTGCCACAGAGGGGAGGATGGAGAGAACATCAGGAGCATAGTTAAGCCTGGGAAGAAGGGAGGGGTGGGGCAAAGATGTTTTTAAGATTTGATTTTATTTCTCATTACTTGACTCTGATTTGATTGGCTATAAATTAAATTAATTTTCCTGAGTTGAGTCTGTTTTGCCCATGACAGTAATTGGTGAATGATCTCTCCCTGTCCTTATCTCAACCCACAAGCCTTTTGTTACATTTTCTGTCCCCTGTCCTGATGAGGGGGCAGTGATAGAACAGCTTTGGTGGGCACCTGGCCCCCAGCCAGGGTCAACCCACCACAGCAAGTCATGAGCAACATACAAAGGAATTTCTACAATATCTTGTGACATAACAGTAACATAGCTTTTTTCTTTTTCTTTTTCTTTTCTTTTCTTTTTTTTTTTTAACATTGAACACTACAGTTTTTACTCTCTTAAAATTGAGATCACTTTAAAATTATTCTGGAAGCATAAAGGAGTAGGGTAAGAGTAAAGTAGAATAAAGGACAGTCGAACATATTTAAAATAAGAGAATATTGTGATTGCTACAAGTTTCCTGTACATAAACATAATAGTAGAAAAAAACCTGAATAAAACCTAAACAAAGAAATGTAACATCATAACATAATTTCCAATGACCAGAGTAAAGTTTTTAAACGTGCAGACTGCCTTCACTTCTGGAATTAACATAGTGTGGCTGGCTAAGATTTATTTACTTGAATCCAACTCTGCTCCAGGAGCTATTCAATTTGTGTGGTACACAACTAGTACATCAGTGAAAAGCATTGCCAGTAAATGTCCTTCAGTAAAAAGCAACAAGGCAAATTCTTATTTATAGAAAAAGAGGTAATATCTTTTATGAGAAAATTTCAGTCAGGAAGAAAATCGAATTTTTGACATATAACTTACCCTGATAATACCTTTAATTGTTAACACTAAAGGGAAAACATTTTAAAGAAGTTAAAATTTTCAAATTATCAACTAAATTTTTTTGGAGCTTTTGTTCTTCTATCCCAACTACTTTGAATTTCAAGTTATGTACCTTATTCAAAACAACTATTAAAATATATATAGATGACTAGAAAATATTTCATAAAAGAAAATGTTAATTTATGCATAAATGCATAAAATATGAAAAATCTAAAGACAATCTGAACATTTAAAGCACATTAAATATTAGAATATATTTGTCATTTCAAATGTACACATGTACACATCAACATACAAATGCATATTAATTCTGTTTTTTCATAGTGCGTAAATGGGTTTTTGCTTGAAGATCAGATTTCTGATCTTTGTAACTACGTAACTATGGAAGCTATGTAGCAATAGGGTCAAGGGGGCTAACAGGCATTTCAACTGCTCCTCTCTTTTAGAATTTTGAACTGAAAACACTTCTTCCCCCAAGTTATTCTATTTCCCCTGTAATGGTCAGATAATTCTGATTTCCATGTTGTGCCTTTACCTGCCCGCATAGTGACTTCATGAGTGGCGATTTCTGATGCTAGTATTTAAACAGTTGTTAATTTTTCCGGGGAAGAGATAACGTAAGCACCTCTTTTGCTGGAAATGCTGGCAGTACAATAAAGCAGTAGCACTGTAACATGTTCTGTGCATCCTGCAAGAGGGAATCATTCTTTCGCATTATGAGAGAATATTAAAAGACATTCCTACAAAGGTTTAGCTTCTATAAAACAGTCATTTTCAGGAGCTTGAATTGATTGGCTGGAGCACGCATGAATTTGTTTGCTATTTCTAGAATATATTTTATCAACACCTTTTCTCTACAATTTACATTTTTCAAAATGTCACTGTTTCTGTGTGAGATACTAAGTATGGACCAATTAACTGTTGATGCTTTCTGCCAAGAATAAATGTTGCAATATAGCATATATACAGGACAGAGTAAATATTCTATGATGGAAATGCAGAAATTGCCAGGCTACTGGTGAGTAATACATCTTGAATGTTACCTGAAGACATGAGTCAGATGCTAATTATTAATGTAGAATCTGTTATAGCAATAGTTGAAACTGGGGAGAAAGAAATGCAAGATAAAGAAGTCTAACTTTTTAGTTGTTATCTTTTCTACGGAACAATACAGCTTACCTAACCTGTCTTTAAAATATATTCAGCTAGGAAAATTTTAAAATATGGTTTCTACAGTCAGAATGGATTCAGCACAATCAGACTAAAACCCTCTTAGAAACTCACTGCACAGAATGAAGTAGATATCTGAAGGGATTAGATCTCCAAAGCAACACGGGCTGCTCCATCCAGGTGACGCTGTGATAGAGAACAGAAGGGGGCTTTTGCAAAGTACCTTATCCTCAAAAGGATTTCTTGTTCTTTTTAAGCAATCTAGAGAGAATGAACAGTTTGAAGTCTTTGTGGACTCTCAGATTTTTTCTGGTGACTCTAAGGTAGGAACTGAGGAATGGCAGAGAAGCTGGGGCTGAAGGCAGTTCGCAGGTACTTGCTGGTGGTTGCTATGTCCCCAATTTTTTTATAACTGGTTATGAGTCCAGAAATGACAGGCGTTGGCAGTAACTCAAAATACTAGTAGCTACACATTAGTAGAGAATGGTTGGGCAGAAAGTGTTTCTTCCTAAAAATTTCCATCAGTTAACTTTTGGTTATTGTCATTGCAAGGTAAGATTTTTTGTTTGTTTCTTTAAGTTTAGCCAATATAGAGTTTACCTTCCTCTCTTACAAACCAGAATGTGAACCAACCAATCAACCTGTTTTTATTTCCCAGTGTGCGATACCACTGGATGATGAGACAGTCCATAGTAATTTGGAAAAGAATAAATTGTTATGGCAGCTGTCTCTGCACCTTATTTTCTTTCATGATGAGGATATCTCTCTCTATATATACACACCCATCTAAAAATGTTTGGTTTAGAAGTTTTAACTAACATTAAGATAGCAGCTGGGTCTCGAGAACTTCTGCCTGAAACAGAAGAAGAAGGTGGTAGATTGCAGTTTTGCAACTACACTTTTTTTTTTTTCCCCCAGAGCTGCAGTTTCTGAGGTCTTAGTCTCTTGACACAAAGATGAGACATAACCGTAAGAGCAATCTTGCATTTCCAGAATTCATGACAAGTTGGCTGCTTCAGTGGAAGAGATTCTTTTAAAGTGAGTGACTATTAAGAAATTCAGGTGATGACATGGTACATATAATCTTTCACAAAGTTGCTTATTGAAAAACTGTCCCTAATGCAGGCACAAACGCTTCTGGAGATCCTTGTCTTCTGCCCTCTTCAGTGCAGTTCAGTACTTCTCTCTGTGCTCAGTTGGACGTTTGGCCCTGCAGACCTATTTGTGAGAGGAAACCAGCAAGGGTATGCTCACTCACATAAGTAAGTGTGACTTCGAAAGAAGAAGAAGCCTTGTCTAATGTGGGTATATCCGCTGCACACATAATTGAATTCTCTGAAAAGAGAACTCCACTCTCTCCCATCACATTTAGACACACTGCTATAGGTTTTAGCCCTATGCATGAAGTTTTAAATAATGTCCCATTAGGTAAAACATCTGGGGATAAATGAGTAGTAGCATGTCAGGAATTACCTGTTTGCCTCTTGACTGGGGTTACCGCTTCAACCATTTGCTTTGCTGAACCATAAGATCTGTTCTATACTTCACTTTGCAGAAGTAGTCTCAGATTTCTAACATTCATATTTAGGTGAAGCAGAACTGCAACATTAATTGAAATTTTCACTTTGGATAACTGCTTAAACTATTCTTTCAAGATACTACATGTTTTGAAAGTTAAATTGACAGAATTTCGAAAATAGCTGTACTGCAATCAGAACTCCTTTCTCCAGTACAAGGACCTTCTAATACTATTGGGTAATGATGTATATAGCACAATACATTAATGTTGCTTTAATCTACTCAATAGTACAGAAGAATGTAGTAATTAGGCACTAAGGGATTCTTTTTGCTATGGTTTGATGAGGTGGTCAATTACCTGTGTTGTATGACAGCAAGTGGTAGAATTGGTTTAACTTAATAAGTACATTGACGAAAAAGGCCACTGTGATGTACATTAGTTGCACTGAAAAGGTTCTTTTGAGTTATTACCAAAGTAAAGCCTCAAATATCAATTAATTTAATTTGTTTAGAACAGTTTACACTTTACACATCATCAAATCTTTTGCTATCACGGATTGTACTGTACATTAGGTAAATTATAAATGTCTAACCAAAAAATGAACATTTGGCTGCAATGGCTACTTAAACAAGAGTCAAGGTAACAATTTAACTGGAATTTGCCTTTAACTGAAGCTCTTAAACTAAGATTGATAGAAAACAGTTTTTGAGAAGAAATAACGCATACTGATTTATATAAAATGCTGTTCACTGTATTTTCCTTTTTGTATTAGATTTAATGAATAGATATGCCTTTTTTATTTTGTGGTACCCTACCATTAAATGATACCATCATTTTTTTTTTTTTTTTCTGCCTAAATAAATTCTAATTCTTGTCACCTACTATCTGTACAGGAAGATTTGAGACATTATTCCTAATTGAGATTTTACTGAATATCTTTTAAAGATAAATTTGTTTTATTCTTTCACCCACTATTTAAAAGGATTTTTCACATTTTTATCTTCTAAAGGAATTGTCAATGAGAAACTAAAACTGCGTAGACTATACATTAAAATCACTTTAGTTTTTAAGCTGTCATGAACTGTTTCAAAAAATGCTAAGTTGCTATTGTTTAATGTCTGTCATTTTATAATGCTTTAGAAGTTATCTATCCTGTAAAATTATTAACTGATGCTAAAATTGCCTTGTAAGTATTAGGACAATAGCAATTTTGTAACAGCTGGGACACTGCCAATGTAAGATAAGTACATTTTGCTCTGTAGATTCATAAAGTGCTTTGAAATGGTTTGTAACTGATGGATGGATGCATTTTCTAAGTGTAGAAAGCAATATTTTGTAGAGGGAAATGGCTTGAAAGCTGACACACATGCATGCAAATGCCATTCTCTTCAGTAAGTAATTTGCTTTTTCTTTCAAAAGCATAAATGGCATAGTTAGACACATTATTTTGTATATTGCACATAACAATACAAGATGCACAAAAACAGCAAGTACAAAACATTTCATATTGATAGAGGAACCCATGGCTGTAGTATATGATTAGCATAAATGTATACACACTGAAGAAATGCCTTCAGGATTAAAAAGTAAGGCTGAAAACAGGAAAAGTTCTTCTAACTTCAAGAAATGAAAATATTTAGAATGTACTTTTTATTTCTCAACCTTGTACCTTTTAAAATTAATTAAGCCATGTAGAGCCTGAATCAGATCCTACTTATGCTTCAGTACTCCATCTGACTCCAATGACCCCATATCAGGCTTTTACTTTGAAGACCAATCAGTTAAATACATCCTTAAAGTGTCTGTATGTCGATGAAAAAACCCAGGAGGATATCACTACGCTGAAGTAGGGACAGATGGTATAGATCAAATTTGTTTTCCTAGATTTGAGAACTATTAAATGCTAAAACTGATTTCTGGTTTATATCATCATATCATATTCATGTTTTGTATCATTGTGTCATTTAGATTGTCTGCATTGTAAAGCCAACACTAATGACGAAAACTTTTGGCCAGCTTCTGTAATAATCTTTCATGTTAAGCTGCTGTTTTAGGTCTTTGCCCTTGGAAATTTCCACGCCTACTCAGCTATTCAGCCTCGAGGAGTCCCAGCCTCACCGAACAACTGAGAATAATAGAGCTAAGCCTATACAGAGTAAGTGAAGGCATCTCAGTCGTAGTCTGGAAAAATGGTCCCCAATGAAATCTTTGGAATATCAGCTTCAGCAGGTCTACTCAATATGATTAGTGTCAACATGTGGCCTTTTTGTTTAAAGAAGGGAACATTTCCTTCATAGAATCTTGTTAAATTTCTCATTCAACAATTATTGTAATCATGACCTCTATTGTTCATCATTTCCACTAAAATTTCTGCTTCTACATCAGCTTCTTTCTTAAGATATATATTCCCATTAGATACAAAACAGCCATTAATCTTAATGGAAGCTATGCTCAGAAATGGAGTGAGAAAGATACCCAGGAGGTTTTGTCATATCTTTAAATTCAGTAACAAAAAAATTGATTTGAGCTAAATTCTGATAATGAATGCACATTGTTGAAGAATTAAAATTTAAAATATATTTACATACTTCCTGAATTTATATTAAGAAGAATTGAAACAACACTTCTATTGGATTGTGTGGCAGATTTCACGCCGTATCCTAAGAAATGCTGCTCATTTTGTGATACTGTAGGAAACAGAGCAGGGTGAATAGCTCATAAAAACAGCCTATCTGACAATTTGGGTCTTATTTTTTTTGTTCCTTGCATGTGAACAGATGATGCTTTTTGCTGAAGTATATACTTCTTTACAATATAAACCCATTTTATTTTTTTGTTTGTCCCATAACTTTATGTTTAAAATTCAAAATTTGAACAGCAAAGTTTACTATTGACCACATGGTTTTACTTCTGTTTCTGGACTTGATACCTGTAAAATGCATGAAACAAAAACTTGAAAATGAGCTTCTGAATGGGCATAAGCTGCTTAAAAAATTCTGACGTTTGTTTATGTTTTTAAACATCTCTTTTTAGAATTAGTTGTCAGATTTTGTGACTGCAAAATTGTGGCAACATTACAGTACAGCTACATGAGACTGATAAGAAAAATAAGCCCACAATCAAAATAAAAAATTCAGTCATAGTAATTGTCCTTCAGAAGACACAGTTATGCTTTTGTGTATTAAAAATGGAACAAACCTATTAATAATAGGAATATTTTGTTTTTAACTGAAAATCCTGATTGCAGTTCTTTAAAAGTTTATCGCATAATACCTCTTTATTTTGAAGGATCAGTTTGTAGAAGGGAATGTGAGAAAAACATTTAATCAGAAACTGGCAAACAGTCAGTAGAGTGGCAAGAATTCGATGGTAAACAATACTCCGTAAAATTGCCAGATTGAAAGGATCTGATGATTCCCACTTCTAGGAGCTACTTGGACAATTTGCAACTATTTTTAAATGCTTGTGTTTTTAGAAACAAGCTGTAATACAGAACCACAAAAATCATTTTACGAAGGGTAGGTTAGGTGTTTATCTGTATTATAGCTGTCCTAAGGAGAACATTCAGACCACACAGTATGTTTGCACCCGAGATTGTAGCTATAACACATCAAAACCTTCTGTGATTTTGATAGCTGGTGTGACTGGAGCCCATAGGTAGAAACTGTGCTTTGGAAGGCAAAATATTTTTTTATCTGTATATGCAACTTTTGAAACATCACCAGAGATGAGCTGAAAATACAACCTATTCAATCAAAAAAACCCTGAAAAAAAATTTACATTTGCACCATATTACAACTTGAGTAACAGTATACTTTTCTTGAAAGCAGTATTCAAATAAAATTGATCTATGGTTTTGCTTTACAAAAAATAGATAATGTTGATTGTTTTGGGAAAAAAAAAAAGAAATACTGTGCTCTTAGGGAAAAAGTATGTGATAGAATTAAAATACAAAGGGATTTAAAATATTACTTTAATTTTAGAAGTTGCACTTTTCAGTTTTCTTTCCTTTAAGTGAGAGAAAGTGTAATTAATTGGGGAGAAAATGAGAAAAATGTGTTCATTAATATTTTATCTCCTATTATATTTCCCCTATGTTTTCCCTAATTGGTGTCACATTTTCTCCCTGCATGTTTACTTCATCCTTTGGAAAAAAACAAATGGACACAAAACCCCTCCCAAAACTAAGTAAAAAATTAAAGTCTTATTTCCCTACTTTATCAGTCTTCTAGAAATTTTTTATAGCTGTGTGTGTGTGTGTACATGCGTGCGTGTGCACATATGAAAATAAGAGATTACACCCAACCTACTATCAGTTCTATTGCTAAGTAATGAACATAACAAAGTTCTTCAGGCACAAATTGTTCTTAATGTTCTTGAAAAAAGATGCTAAAGCATTTGTGAATAATGTGGAATAAGAATATGTTTTATCTGAGCAAGTAAGTAATATGAACAAATATTTTGAGTATTCTGCTTTCCCAGAGTGTGCATATTGACAAGTGTGTAGTTACCATATGTAGTATGGTGAAGGAAAAGTCATTCGGGTTTAGGATGATGAAGCTACTACTTCACTAAGTAATGCTAACTAGAGGCAGAAATTAGACATCACACTAGAAACACAAGCAATTCTGTTGTCCCAGCTTTCCATTCAAAACCACTGGAAATTTTGCTTAATCTCATAATCAGCTTGAAATATCTGCATATTGCAAAAATCTTCAGACTCCTAAATATTGGGATTTTTTTTATAGCAGCCATGATGCTTGGATTAAAACTCCCTTTGCATCTTTTGAAAAAGAAAGAAAGTGGCTTAAAGGAAATAGCATAAATAACTGAGACTTGCTGCTCCTTCGGGAAAAAAAAATTGTTTATGAAGAAATTCTTAGTAAGCATTTGGCCATGATTTAGGGACCACTTTGAATTCTTCAGTTTGGCCTGTTGTGAAGCAGATGGGATCATTTTCTTCTATACAATTTCTGCAATTCCACCTCACTCTTATTTTAGCACATAATTAGGAGTCAAGCATTCTGAGGGAGCAGGTTATACGGAAGCGTATTTACAATAGTGATTTGAATGGGTTTTATGTACTCTTGCTATAGAGACACAATAACCTTTAATCACAAGGACTGAAGTGAGAAGGAAAACTTGGTGATGCTCTGTAGAAAGCCTTTGCTTGCCATATTCATAAGTCCATCATTCCCCATTTGCTACTTTCAGGCTGTGAATCAATAGCTAGTATGATGAGACTGAGATGAAATGCTAAGATAGTTGTAAATAAGTCATTACACCCAAAATGTTTTATTTTCAAAATGCAATGGTCCTGGCAACAAAAAGCTTTACTTCCAGTGAATCATTGGCAGGTACTTTCACATTTTTAAATTATAAAACGTGTGAGGTTCTGGCAGGTTTCACTTACCTCCTCAAATTGTATTTGATAAAATTTTGCACATCTGTCATACTTTTTATCAACTTTTTTTTTTTTTTAAAGCATTTTGCATGTATTAAGGAATTGAGTCTGAACATTCTCCAAATAGGTCGATACCTAATGTCATCATCTTTTTGCAAGACAGAGAAGCAGACAGAGGTTCAGCACTGATTATTTATGCACCATCTGTAAAAAGGTGTACCCCTTTACCTTCTATTAATTTACACATGCACTGACATAATTTAAGATTGAGATGCTCTCCATAGTACTACTAGTATTCAGTCTCCAGAAGAATGGGTCTTATTCAGGCTGAAATAAGATATCAGTGATACAGAGGCTGCTTTGAGATTCCTCTAACTGAAAATTATGTGCAGCCTGTGCTCTTGCATTGCTGTAGCCATAGTCAGAGGCAGTAGGTCACCTGGGATTGCTCTTCAGGGAACTATTTAGTTTACTAGATATAAAGACACAAAGTAGAACAAGCTATTGATTTCAAGGGTCTTCTGAACTTGCTAGGAAAATCTTTAGTTACCTTAGGTATGAAANTCCCTTGCTCCTTTTCAATGTGTTCATTTGCTATTTGACTCCTTCTTCAGTTATTTTCCATCTGGCCTGCTAAAATAAGTGTGGGTTTGTTGCCCAAAGGATATGTTGTTTAGATGTATCCAATAGATAATCAATAAATTCTTGTAGTTTTACTTTCAGCCTGCAGTACTTCCCTGCAACTTGCAGGTAGCATAATTTAACTAATTATTGAAGCAGAGAGGAGATAAAAACATTTTTAGGGTAAGACAAATGATAATTTATATTTACATGAGATTAAGGGTAATATAAGTATCTGTATAGTATATTCTTCTATATTACTGAGTCGAATTTTCAAATAAATAGAGAGTATTTATTCTTGTAAATAAAGAAATAATCTTAATTCTGATACTTTTGTACTAGTGAAAGCCATCAGATATTTCACTGTACTGAACAGCTGACAGAGCTGTGCTGAACACTAAAACAACTTTACAGAGCTACGTTTAAGGGTATGCCATGATCTCAGATGTTCTTATGATGAAAGGGACTGAATAAAAGAAAGGGATTCCATATACCTCACTTCACCACTGAAATGTACAGTTTGTGTCAGCAGAGCACATGGGTCTTCCTGGCCTGAGGGATGTCAACTGACAGATGGAAGAGTGATCTGAGGATATAACGGTGAGGAAGTGTAATGGTTGTGTTAGGTGATATCAACCACAAAATGAGAAAAAGGTGTCAAGTAGAGTTGCTCCTGATTGACTGCCCGGCAGATGAACCTTAATTTCAATACGGTTAAGAGGGAAATGAAGAGTATGTATATTCTGGGCAGTTAAGAAAATCACTCTAAGAAGGCAGAATTCAGGATGCATGGCTGTGTATTTTAATTATAGTTTTCAAAACTATAATTATCAAATGCCTTCCTTTCACTTCCTGCAAATTAGAGGTCTGAGTTGCTGAACCTGACATCAAGAAAAAGAAAAAATTTCCCTAGGAATATTTTTTGTTTATCTGACAACTGAATTTGTTCCATTTTTTTTTTCCTGGTTAGCTTTTAATTTTTTTCCTGAGATTCAGTGATATTTTACATACTTATAATCATAAGTAGATTTGCAGTTGGAGTGCTACTGCTGAAGGCAACATGAAGGCTCCTGTGCGACTGCTAAATTCTCATCCTCTTTTCAGCAGCATTATATCCATCTATAGATAGGATTAGTGGATAAAACCACATGTACAAGCCCAAAGTTTTCAGTTTTATTGAATGGTGGTTACAGTTACTAGAGCATCTAATTAAGCCATTAACTTTGTAAAGGCCATGAACACATTAAAAGTTTCTGCTTTTTCATGCCTCTCAGGCAGCATCTTACTTGTGAGTCTCATGGTCACAGATTCTATTAGTTATACAGCTTGAGCTAAATAGTTAATATTTGCTGAATCCTTTCCTAATTATGCTACTGGAACAAGTTGTTCCCCCACCACCCATGTATCTCCCTCCCACGCACTACTTCCATTCAATTCCCCTGACAGACTCTATCAGATCGCACGTACCCCTGTGCCTGATAATTTTTCTTAAGGTTTCTGTGCCTGAAACATATCCTGCTTTTCAGGGACAGAAAGAAGATGAACTCTGAATCCCTAGAGTGGTAGAAACTTCTGGACAGCAGTTCCTGTAAAAAACAGAAAATGATGCTTAGAAACATATAGTGAAGCAAGAGTTTCACTTCCCTCTACATGTAAATATATAAATATGTCTTATTATATATATACTACATGAAAGTTATATACAAATATGCATATTTTATGTCTAACATATAAAATGTATCACACATATATATGCAATGTTTTTAAGCTCACTTAAATGCTGAGAAACTTAAATCCTTTGTGGTTCTTTCAGAGTCAAGCTTCGGTTTCCCAAGGGTGTAGAGAAGCTAAGCTGAACTCATATCTGCTAGTTCAGAGTCGAGAACAATAGCATGTCCTTCAGAGCTGCCCAGTTGTGCAACATTTGTCAGCTAGATAGTCTTTCAGCTACTCAGTCCATGGTGCACAATAACTTTTTGATAAGTGTTAAGTTCATGTTTGAGAATGAAATTCTTTTTTCAAATATCATTTTCAGTTTTGCTTCCGCAAAGGCACAATGAGGAGGATCCACTCAGTGGAATGATAATTTCCTGGCTAAAAGGATTTGGGTGTGATCAGAGCCATAGATGGATCTTTATATTGTGCAGAAAAACATTGATATAATCTGTTGATCTTGTGAAAAGTTGTGGTGAGAGAGAGCAAGCTGGGAGGAGATTGCTTTATTCACATGTTCTCAGATTTTGAATAGGAAACCACATGAGGATACCAAGCTGTAAGGCAATCCAGTATAGCATGTGAATTTTAGAGCAGTTAAAAAGTCAACCTTGTAAAAAGAAGTAAGTTCTCAACATTACCTATAATAGAGATAGTGTTCTGCTATCACAATGCAGGCCAGACTAGGCCACCTAAGATGGTATAAGAAGCCAAAGAAGGAATAAAGTACCCGATACAGTGCAGCAGCAGGTGAGAGACTCTTATAAAGCAATTTTCATGATATTTATTAGAGACCTCTAAACTAAAAAATGAGCAATGGATAGAAAGGAGCATTACAACAAGTTCTATATTGTAGGTTTTCAGCTGGAATGAACTTGATAATGAAGTCAGCTGAGCAAGAGCATAAAGGTCCCACACTGACAAGAAAAAGACATCCCCAAGGAAAAGCCAACAGAGATGTTTTAACAATCACTACAAGTACAGTAATATAGACTAGATTGTTACTAGTGACACTGAAGAAAATAATCAAGTAACCAAAAATAATGTTTAAGGTCCAAATATAGGTTCCTGGTGTCTCTGAAAGGGAAAATAAATAGAGAATTTAAGTTTAGGATTCTGAGAGAGTAATAGGGATTATCAGAAAGCACATGCTTTACCAAATTGCAGCATGCTGACACAAACAACAAAAGAGACAAAGACTATTTTATCTGGTTCTAAACTGCATTAGTGATGGAGGAGGGGGAACCGTCTGGTGGTTACTGCCACAGGGAGAGTAGACTGGAGTAGGTTTGTGGTAGTTCTGTGTTGTACCATCATTAAAGGTATCATTTTCACACAGATAAAGTCAACATTTCATAAAGGTAAAATTATACAAGCCTGTGGCATATGCCTGTAAATTCTTACTTAGGAGACTTAGGTGAGTAATCTTTTAAATCAGTATCTTGAATGAGAATGGAGGACTAGAGCCCCTCTGTCCAGCTGGGAATCTGAACTGCCTGGAATTTAAGGCAGGACTTCAGCGGTGATTCTGACAAAAATTTTAATAAGGTATTCTGAAGCAATGAAACGTCAACTTTTTTTTTTTTTTTTTTTTTTTTAATTTGAAGTACTTATTACCCCGTCGATTTCTGTCTCTAAAAAACTATGCAGCTGTTTAAAAAAAATATGGTAAACTTCAAACACTCCTAGGACTTGTGGCAACCCTCAAATTTCATTTTTATGGGAAACTGTTGAGTATACGACATGGCCATCCTATGCCTAAAAGGGTCTAATTTAGTTAAGAATTTTCATCTTTCTTCTGAACTCCACCAATTATGGATTCAGCACACTGTGTGTTGCATATACAAATATTATTGGATATAATGGTCCAGTCATTACCACCTTCCCTATTAGGTAGGTAATACCTGTTTGTCAGGGACATAATTCATTCTCATGTCCCACTGACCCTTAGAAGGATCCACTGGGAGTTAATTTACCTGTGTAGCAGCTGAGAAATCATTTGCTGCTTTCCATTACCACCAATCCTCAAGTTCTTCTTTGCTACACGTATCTAATGTAGTTGTAGGACTTCTCTACCACCATAAGAAGCACCTTTACCTGCCTTTTTTTCATGCCTATGTAGCTTTTCTTAGAGGAGTGAGATGTATAAGTGTCTCATGGTAGGTACAATACACTCTAGTACCCAAATGCCACATTTAATAGACATGCTCTGAAGTCACCTCATATTAAAATAAGGGTTTAGGTATCTTATGAAAGGCCATTTTAACTGTTCTAAAGCACAGTGGCTGGCAGTGCTAAGGGTTTTATGTAGTGGTTTCACGGTTAAAGCTCTCAGAACCCATCTGATGGAAGCAACCTGTTCCATCTCCCAGCCATGTATAAAATGGTGGCAGGAAGATTAGCTCTTTATACCCTTACTGATGAACCTAGGCCACTGTGTAGAGATAAGCTGTGTCACTATAAGGAAATGGAAAATTCATGAGGCTAGAAATGACAAGCAAAGCAAGGAGGAAAGAATGTGGTTGCATGGTCTCTGAGTGGGCATATTGTTTTTGGATTCCTGAAGTCAGGTTTCTTATTTTTTATTGAATGATATAATAAAAATGTAGAAGCTAGGTAATAGTTACCAGTCAGATTTCCCTTTCTAGGAAAATAAGGACTGACTAGGTTACAAAATTACATACTCTGTGGCCTCATTCCTTTTTATACAGGTGCACATGTGGTACCGAGGGTTTGGCTCACACCAGAAAAAGATGGGTACTGCTCTAGTCATTAGGCATTTCTAGAAACACAAGTTGGGATCACCATTTTATCTGGTCTATTTTAAATGGCAGAGAATTGCATTGCACTCTTCTATCCAAGTCCTGTCAGTAGGTCAAGATTATATGCATATGAGTGAAAAGCATCTGCCTGATGTATTGGATCAGGTAACTAAACCTTAGAGAGGGTCAGAAGTTCAAAGGCAACCTCATGTTGAAAGTTTCATATTTGCTAGTTCTTTGGAATTCTCTAGGAAGTATGCAGATCTTGGGCTCACTCGCCTTTATCTATTTTGTAGTTAAAAGAGAACTTAAAGATTAGACATGTAGGAATCGAATGCTGCAGTGTGCATATTTTTTTTTACAAAATTTAGTCTTTGTCTCAAACAATATTTTCAGCAGTTTAATTCCTTAGTTTGTGTCATGTTAAAAATAATTACCATCCTGAGTTTTAGTTTAATTATCCCAACAGCTCTGTGAAAGGATATAGCAGACTATATCTGAACTCCACCCTGGGAATAAATGCGGAGCTTAGGCAGGATGACCACTTTTATTACAGTGGAAAGACGCCGAGGCAAGATAATACTTCAAGCCACACAGGCAAAACAAAGAATCTATGTCATTTAAATTTTCAAGCCACTAAAATTTGTCTCCAAGGATCCTGAATAAATGAAAGCAAAGTATGTAATCAGGCAACTAGGTCACCATCTAAACCTGATTATTAGAAACTTCTTTTGATATGATGCAAGTGCCCTAACCTGCTTACTTTCATCCCACTCCTGTGTTGGACATGGGTTCAATTCTGAACTTCTTCAAAAGCTCTTTCATACCCTCAAGAAAGATAATGCCTAAGGAATAATACATAATTAACAAATTCTACCTGTACTGGACTTTTAACGAAGACAGACAATCACTTCTCTAATTTTTTTTAACTTTTCATGTTTCAAGTTCCCTCCACATCTAAGGGGAAAACATTTTTATTCTGTTAATATTAGAAGTTTCATAGGTATTTTTGATTTATAAAAACAATTCCTATGGGATTTGACTTCGGTGCTGGGAAAATGCAGCAAACTACTTCATAATTGGTATGTTTGAGTAGGAGTTTGAAACAGTCTTTTACTTTTTATTATTTTCATTTTGTAAAATTTTTGCTTCTCAGGCTAAACAAAAATCATATCTATGAATCCCACACACTACTTTCACCAACCAAAAGAATGGATTATGACTGTTTAACAGGCCACAGTGCCACATCCAAAAACGCAGGAGCAACTTAAGCCTATGTAAGCTTGAGAGCCTGCAGAGAAAGCATATATAATAATCTTTTAAATGGACTTTTTTAGCAAGGCAGTCCACAGCTTAGTCTTTCTTAGTCATTCATTATTATTCATTAGAGAAGCATCTTGTCCTGAGGCAAAAGCCTGACTCAGTTGAAGTCAGTAGCAAAACTCCCACCTACTTCAATGAGATCGAGATAACATCTCTGGAGCTGTGTTCATTAAATTATTTTTTTTCAAGAATAATCATTATTTTTTTTCTGTGAAATTCACCCCCAGAAGGCAGTTAATTGCTTTACTGAGTAGTGGAATTTTAAGTTTCAAGGCTGTGTATCATAGAAAAACTTGAAACTTCAATGTGAAATAAGTGATTACATAGTTTGGCATAATTGCAATATGTCACAAAAAGACAAGCTGTTAAAAACTGCATTAGAGCTGGCAAAGTGAACACCTCTGAAGTACAACCAAAATGGTGTCATGCTTGCAACAGCAACACATATGTTCCAGAACATAGATTGCATCAGAAAAAATAAATGGAGTTTCTTTGTCAAAGAAAAATCATCTGATAGTTGATCTAAACAGCAAAACCTGTCTTTATTTATTATTAGTTATGGTATTTGTTTTGAGTACATTCAGGACGGGAGAGTTTGTGGTGACATAGAGCTCACAAGGAAAAAGAAGAAAGCAGTAGGAAGCAGAAATATTTGACCTGGAACTGATTTCGGACAGCAACTGCTGTTACCACTGCTCAATGTTTAGGGTAGCTGGTAGCTGCTCTGTACCTCCCCCCCATCAAAACATTTTTTCATTGGTACATCAGCCTGTAAGCAAGATGATCCTGAGCACCACTGGGCAACTTTTGCTTCCACTGGTGTCTCTCAAACTGCTTTTTCACTATTACCTTTATATAAAATTCCTCACCTTCACTAAACAAATTAACCTTGGTCTTTCCTGGAGCTATGACTTCACCAGCAACACTCTCTATGTGTGTATCGTCTCAAATTCTTTCATGATCAGGTCTTAATCAAGGACCACACTTGCGTCTGTGCTCTCTATATATTGGTGCTTATCAGCTGACTCTCTCAGTGCTCATATTCAACTTCTGCTTTTTCAGGCAGCAATGTGGCAATTTCATGTCCTGTCTAGCTTATAGGCTTCCAAAAGTATCCCAGGTGACCTTGTAGCCTTTCACATTTGTCTGCTGATAATATCTAGACATGTCTACAGAAAGTCATATCTAGAAGGATGCAAAACAGACCTCTTATTTCCTTGTTAACATTTTCTATCTATACTCTCCTGAGTGTTCAGAAGCAACCTACAGTGCACACAGAAGAAATCTGGTTATTAGCCAGCACTTTCAGACATGCATGTGCCAATTCTGGTTACTGTAAATAACACATAATTACTATAGCATTTCAGATAGCACACCATATTGGCTGACTTCTAAAACTGACTGGGAAACAGCATGACAGGAAGCAGTTGCAACATGCCTCGCACACCACAGCTCCTCTGAAACGGACTTTGACGATCTGCAGGGCTGGGCACTCGGAGGAGCTTGAGGCTTTTCATTCATCTGACCAGGCTGTAAAGCAGAGCATTGTCAGCTTAGGACTCTTCACCAAACAAGCACTTCCCTTGAGGCTGAGCCTGCAAAATTTAGACATCCGGTAAAAATTCACACATTCTTTCCAGCTTATTACCTTTTTGTGTCCACAGACACTTGAGGAGAAACACCCATCAGCTGTAAAGGTGCTACCTAGGCTGTGAAATTTTGCCTACAGGATCTGTCTCATTTTGCTTTGTGGCTTTCTTCTTAGTCTGTTTTGCTCTGTTTGTCTGTGCATTTATCCTGGCCGTATCCTGATGGTCTTGCTTTTGCAAATTTGAATCTCCTGGCCATAACAAGATCCTTCTTTTTCTCCCCGGAGATATTTAATAGTAGATCTTAGAACAGTTTGCTCTTCCATTACCCAGGCCATTACTGCAGCTGCAACCATAAAAAGCATTATAGGCTATCCTCTTGAACACATATACACACAAGCCCACAGATCCTAAAAGACGATTGCAGGTTCCCTTTATTATCAAGACTGTAGGCAGGTTAGGCTACATTAAATAGAAATTACATTTATGTATAAATAAAACTCTGTAGAGTGGTGGTTCACAGTCCGTGGTCTTTGGGTGATTAGTCATCAATGAAGTAAATGTTCTGAAACAATCTCATATATTCAGAATATCCTCAGTCACAAACCTGACAATACGGTTTGTACTGGGCCACAAGAAATAGAAATGTTGAACAGTTGCTCCAAAAGTTTCACTAATTTCTGCTGTATAGAATGTCTACCACACAAAGTAAAACAGACATTTGTGAATTTTTACACTGTATATTCAAGTTTTTCCCTAATGAAGTCACATTCAAGTCTTAAACTGAATTAGTGTTAATTTAGTAATTAAGTGGGATGAATTAATTCAATTGAACAGTGTTTTATGCAAAAATTATTCATGTCAGGACTCTTTTGAAACTAAGACAGGAAACTTTTAGAAACAAGACACAGATTTTCACAAGAATTTTATTTGCAATGAGAAAAGAAACTTTGAACAATAGTAATAGCTTCCAGATTCATTAGGTCATCTGTCATTTCCACTATACATTTGAGAATTGTTTTTCTCCAGATTTATGATGCTAAAGAAAGATTGTATGAATAATATTATATGAAAGTTAAGTCAGGTTGCAACTGCCCTGTATTTCTGGCAACACACTCCTGAATTTAACAGCTAACCCCTCTCTATTTTCCTCAGAGCACATTATTTGCACTTAAATAAATGGTTGTTCATTTAGAAACTGTTTCATAGAGCAGTTCTGTGACTTCATAGCAATGTTCCCTCTGTTTGCAGGAGGAAGCCAATACATACTTTATTAGCAGTTTCCCAACTGGTAAAGGGCTAGGAAGGTAATATTGAGCATGGTGACCAAATGAGCAGGTAAAAATAAATAGTGTCATGCACAACATGCTGGCTGAAGAATACATTGTTAGACTTCATATCACAGTATGTACCTCAAACAATCAGTTAAGGAAGGTAATTGGAAACCTCATAGTGTCATAGGCAACAAGTAGGAAACATACTGGGAGACCCCAGTACAAGAAAGACATGGGCCTGTTGGAGCGAGTTCAGTGGAGGCCCATGAAGATGATCAGAGGGCTGGAGCACCTCTCCTGTGAAGACAGGCTGAGACGGTTGGGGTTGTTCAGCCTGGAGAAGAGAAGGCTCCAGGGAGACCTTATTGCAGCTGTATACTTTTCTCATAAATTCATAAATGGAAAATACATTCCTTATGCTGTATACTTTTCTTGATTAAGATGAGCAGAATGCCTTCCTACAGGGCTCCATGTCAAGGAAAGGCCCAGTCCTTCAAACAGGTCTTTGCAGTTTACCTACTGAATGATTCAAATTTACCTGCGCTGTAACATGATAATGTTTAACTTGTCACCAGATAATGAGTAAAAGTTGGAGATTTATCAGTCTAAATATCAATTAAATGATCAGTTTTGTATTCCATGAAATCACATTCTTTTAGCAGGTTTGTACAATGTTTTCATAGGAGTGAATTTAGCCAGAGATAGGGTGCCTTGGGAATGATCTAGTGTGAACACATTAGCCCTTCATTTTTCTAGACCAAGTTATTCTGTTTGAAAGCATCTTCTGACATGGACTGTGAGTTCAAACTGTGGACTCCTTAGCAGCCGGTGTGTGCTAGCATGATTTCCTGAAGGAATCATTCCTTCCTGTCATCACAGTGGGAAGAGATAAGAAAGTCTACATGTATTCTAACATCTCATTTCTATCCACGCAGTTACTGTAATAAGGAAGCACAATAACCATAGAAGAGTGATGGCAGATTATTTGAGAAAACATTTCATGGAGTAACTTACAGAGTGTGTGACTTCATATAGTTTGAATTTGTGCTTAGGTGTATAAGATGTACACAAAATCAAGACATGCTTCAAATTCAGTAGTAGCTCTTCTCTGCTAGAACTTCATGCTTGAGCATTACACTTCCCATAAGATCCTACAAGACTTAGGAGCAGAAGTTGGTGAAAGTGTCAGTGGTTCTCAGCAGTGTGCCTTGATGGTTCAACTGATACAGTTTGTTAAAGGGTTTCTACATTGTTCGATGTAGAGACCACAGAAGTGATATCTTACTTTGGTATAGGAAAATAAATCTTTTTAGTGATGACCTATGATACTTTGGGGAATATGTGTTTAATACTTTTAGTTTCCCCAATAAGATGTATTGGTCTGATTTTTATTATAGAATTTAAATGATATGTGCAATCAAAAGAGGAACTGAATGAAACCTACATAAGATAAAACAATTTATGGCTATATATAACACAGGCCTAACTGCACAATATTCAGGAAAGTACCCCTCTTGCCAATTCACCTAGACATTTTGTCATCTTTTAAACTTCCAGTTTGACGTATATAAGCATTTTGATGAAAAATGTTTACAGTAAAGAATCTATAAATAAAAATACTGTGTGTTCAGAGTAGGCATTTCCAGCTTACTTCAAAATATTAGTCAGATCTACAGTTGCTAAATATTGATGTCCTAGCACATTCAATATCCTAAAAAATTGCAAAGTATGTTACCACATTCATTTCCATATCAATTAACAACACAGAACCTTGGCCCCATACTTTAGATAGTTGAAATTATAAATTGCTAATACAGGTAACAGAGTATAATTGGAACATTCCTTGGTGTGAAATGGTGATGTCTTCTTTTTTAGTCCCTTGTACCTGTAAATCATTCCAGATAACACATCTTAAAACTGAAGTGACAGGACTGACGAACGAATTCACACAGACTTAGTGTAACTCTTCACACTATATTCCATTGAGTGTTGCAATATATGTCAATTAATATTGCTTCTTTACCTTACAATAGTTTGAATACATTTTGTTCCTTCCAAATTATTTTGAGAATTCTGTCATTTAATAGAAATAAAAAATTGAGAATATCAATTGTTTTTTTACATATTTAGCACAGGTAACAACTTATCCAGGTGTCAATTCTGAGATTTTCCAAAATGGTATTTCTAAAATAAGTAAGATTAAAAGGACAGATTGGCGTATGTTAATTTTTCAAAAAGACTGTTGAAGCACTTAAAAGAACTTGTTTTTCTTTTCTCTTAGTATATATTTAAGTATTTTATATAATCCTTTTTTTTTAATTTTTTTTTCTTCAAACTGATATTCACTAACTGCTGTAAAAGCATTGGTAATTCATGCTTTGCTAATCTGAACGCTCCATAATTGGCACATAAAAATTCTCAGCAAAGGCTTAATAGAAGAGACTTGCAATGAGGTTTCTTCTTACTCAGATTCCCTTTCCTTAAAAGATAAACCACAAGAACAGCCAATATAAAAAGCAGTATTCTAAAAATGTAATTCATGTTATTAAACAATAGGTACTCACCAAAATGAAATGACATTTTATAATGTATTATAATTATTTAATTATTTACTTAGTAATTTGCAAGATTTGTAAATTTTCTCCTCAAAAGAAATGCAGCCTAAAAGAATGGGCCAGCAGAAGACAGGCAGAATAATTAAATTCTATATAAGACCTTAAAATAGCACTGAAGTAGAACAGTGTCTTTATTATCTGCAGGAGTTATCAGACCTAGTAACAGTCTACTTCATTAGAAATACATATGAGTTAGTAACATTTCATACCATAGAGTTCCCTATTCCTAAGATCATCTCAGGCATTGTTCTCTGTGAAAACTGGTTTTATAATCCTATAAAATTTTGCTAGCCAAGATCACATTATGCAATGCTTAATTATTATAAATGATTACTAAGGACAGATAGCTGAATGCTGGAAAATTTGAGAAGGAGATTGAATCACAACAGCTACAGCAATATTTAACTGAGGATATATAGATTTTTTCAGGCTACAGTAGTAAAAAGAATATATCAGGAGCACAGGTCACTGAGCACCCTCTTCAAAAGAAACCAGCAGAGCTCTAACTCAAACTCTTGGCAGAATCTATAAACCGCAACCTGCAGCACCGCTCCTTGGGGCATATAGTCTGCAGGTTAAGGCTCACCGTCTTCTCTCTCCATACCATCACGGTCCACTTTGAGATGCCTAGGAGTTGCACGTAGCTTATGAATAAACCACGGTGATGTAACATATAGGATAACATACAGAATATCGGGTGCATTAATAATGCAATTTAATAAATGAATGTTATAACAGGGCACTGACAAGATTTCCACATTAGGTCATTTAAAAAGAATTTTAACATGTAATGCATAAGCAAAGAATCAGTTATTTCACTATTCCTACATTTTTTAATATTTAAAGCACTAAATATTTTAAAATAAGGACACTTCTAATCTTTCTTTTTTTAAATGACTGATTGATTTTATAAATCCTATCACAAAATGGCATTTCCTATTTTTCTACTTACCAACTTGGTTAACATTGCTTATATGTTTACATAAGAATAACATTTCTTTGCACAAAAATACTTCTACTAATTCTATTGACTTACCATTTTTGCAGCTGTCACTGACACTGACTTGCACTACAGCTTTGATTTTTCAGTCTCTCACAGTTCTAATGATAACCAGAGGGACTAATTTGAGTAACACTTTTCAATCAGAGGAAACATACAATGCTAAGTAAGCAATTAATAGAGATAGTCTTTTCCTATAATACAAAGCAATAATATGGTATTAGCTGTTCTAAAACTCCTCAACATGTATAAATAACAAATGTAATGGTATTTAGCTACTTTAGCAAGTATTTTAAAATGTATTTTTCTGCAATTGTGGCACAAATAGTAATGGCTTGAATAAACATTAAGATAGTAAAATAATTAACGTGATAATATTGAATATACATGTGATGTTAAATGTTGTCACAGTACCTTCAAACATTAACAGATGCTGCATAATCCAAAATTCCATACTCATCTCAGTCCCTCATATATTACAACTTTAACATCACTATATATGTCGGTTTTTTAACACAAACTCTGAAAAGTAAGGAAATGAAAAGCTAAATACCTAGGGTTTTTTTTTTCACTTCACGGGGAAGTACACACATTCTGTACACAGCATTACTTCCTCCCTGCTCAGGAGCAGAAGATTGTTAATATCTTCGTAGGTATCCGTGCACAGGATTGCTGAAGGGTCAGTGGAAAGCTGGAATCCCTTGAGCAACAGAATTAAGGGTGCAGAAAGTTCTATAATACCTTTAATTTTGATGACAGATGACTCCTTATCCTATCAAGTCCATACAACGCTGACAATATGGGCTAATATCTATTTCCGGTATCCAATTAACCACAGAACTCTTGGTAAGACAGAACATTATATTTACAATGATAGCTCTTTAACTCCTTCTTAGAACAGCTCAATATTTGGTCTTGAGAGTGCTGCCAATCAAATATAAAAAAGGCTGCCTTCAAGACAGCTGGGTACCATTTCTAAAGAGACTGAAAGAAAACACTGTAAATACTGTTATCAAAATAGATGAGTATGCTCTACGCTCTGTGAGGAAAAAATACGAAGGAATAATCTTTGCCACAGCACTTGGCTGAGATTGGAGGAAGAATGACTTGGTGTCGCTATGTTTGGGTCCGTGATATTTAGTGCTTAGCAGGAAGCAGAGAACGCCTTTTCTTAAAATTACAGAGCTTTGACCATGGCTCCTCTGGTCTGTGAAGAAGGTCTGGTTGCTCCTCAGCAGCACCTCACAGAGACCCCTCTCGGCGAACAGGCAGTGGTTTCCTTCCTTTCTACACTGGGACCACTGTGTTTTCCCAAACTGCCCTGTTTGGGGTAGGAGGGCACAATGGAGGTGAAGACTTCTTCTTAATTTCATTTAATGTACTAATCAACTTGAATGCATAATACAAAAATCCCCAGTTTCTCATCACAAACAGAATAGATCCTGTTATTAATCTGAATATAAGCAAACATTTCTGAGATGATATTAGAGGCATATATGGTGTAAGGGAGATGATTGCGCATGTTTCCTGACGTGCTAGAGCCAGACAAAAATTCTGTGTGAATACTTAAGAACTCTCACATCTCTCTTGTTTGTATAAAATGAAGAGATGTCTTGTTAATTGGCATTACCTTCTTTTTAAGTATTTGAAATGGGAGCATACCACTCCTTAATTATTACAAATGAAGTTTCTGTTCATTAAGCATAATATTAATATTTTCCTTTTCTTTTCACTCATTACTTCCTCCCAAATATTTGCCACCTTGAAATTTTGTTCAAGTTATACACTTTAAAATTACAAGCAATTTTTTGTGTACTTAATGTTCCATATTAAACAAGTGGAATTTAAATTCTCGTTTCCTTGATGTTCTGTTTTATGTTAAACAAATTGAGGATTATGCATTGATGGTATAAATATACATATAATCACTTCTTTAATTATGCATATGATTGCTGCATAACTTCGTAATACGTTCCTACAGTTACTGCAGAACTGAAAGATTTTAATTTTCAAACTGTTTTTCACAATATTAATACTCTTTCTTTTCAGTGATTTCTACCAAGCATATTTAAGAAAAGATCTAGAATGGCCCTGACATTTACTTATCTGCATATTTATTGATTTTCTTTGTGTTTTCTTTACTCTTCTTTTAATGCAATTTTTAAGCTGTTTGAAAGATGGAAATGTAATCTCGAAATAGTATTTAATATGTCTTCTGTTCTGTAAATACTGGAAGAGGGGACTCGCAGTGTCATAACGATTGTTTCTCTGCACCACAAAGAAAAGATTTAATACTTAACTGAAAAAAAAACCAAAACCAAAAACCCCCGACTTGATACAAAAGCATCATCAGATTTTCAAATCTGACCACCTAAGGGCGCTTGTTTCCTGTCCCCCTCATCTGTCAGTGCTGAACTGAACGAAGTGGTTTTCAATCTGGAAAACGCAAAGCATCCAGTAAACCGTGACGACGTGTGTTTCAAGTTTCTGCACGTTGCGTATAAGGACAGTGCCTTGGCAGAGCAGCACCGCGGCCCCTCTCCTGAGGCACCAGACACCCGCTGCTGGGTGCAGGTACAGGTGGGGGGTGGGGGGCGGACAGGGCTGTGGAGCAGGAGGTGTTAAGGGGAGGGAAGGCCACCCTGGGAGGGGGTGGATGGCAGCAGTGCCGATTCCCGTGGCCCTCAGTGAGGGAGGGTTTCTGAGCCTACTGCTGCCAGGGGCTGAGGGCTGCAGAGAGGAGCAGGTCTTGAAGCAGAAGGCTTGGTGACGGAGCTGAGCCGTGACGTTTCAGCAGATATGGTGAATCTTAACTGGCCATATCTCAGTTAAGGTGTGCTGGACAATAAATTTCAGCCTGCTATGACTAGCATGGGCTAGGCTGTGCTGCAGGATGCTGTTAGTCCCAAAAGCAAGAGCTGCCAGTTGGGTAGATAGAACCACATCCTTCTTGGCTTGTTTTCCCTCGGGAAGCCTGAGCTGGCCAGCTGCCAGCTGGGTGGCTGGGAGCGCAGTGGGATGAGATGGCTGAGCTGACCTGCCTGCTGGCTGCTGCTGAAGGGGCAGCACTGTGTCCTCCCCTTCTCCTGGCTGTGCATTTCCCCTGCTTCTGCTTTGTTAGCTGGTGCTTCTCTGACCTCTCTCTGAGGCAATTCAGCTCATTAAACCACTGGCAAACTAACCCAACCTAAAAAGCAAATAGCTTTCCGCTGGATTAATGAGTTGGTTTACTGAGGGGTCAGATACTTGCCAGAGCTGGAATGGAAAGGAGAGGAGAATGGGACTGCTCCTTTTGGCATCAGAAAGCTGTTAAGTCTGCTCAGTTGCTCCTGAAGCACACCCCTCCAACCGCAGTGGCACAATGCAGATAAGGCCAATCAAAAGGCTAACCCCTGCTGAAAGGGATGTTCCTACTTCCTTCCTCCCCAGCCTGGCTTTGTGCTTCTCCTGGCACTAATGCTTATTTAATCCTACCACCAGCTAGTTTGGGGGAGATTACTGCATTCTTTTGTTTGTTGGAGTGGCTTTCTAACCTACTTGCTGAGGGGTCAGATAGTGGTAGGGAAGTAGTGGGAATGCGTGGCTGGACTTCCTCTTAGCACGCCAGCCTTTGAATTGCCTTAACTGCTTTGTTAGGCTGCACTCTGTGGTTCTTTTGGCTAATTATCGGGAGCAGCTGAACCCCAGAGAAAGATGAAAGCAATGTGCATGGGCCCTGTAGGTTCGGAGGAATTGTTAGTGTGTAGGTGCTGACAACTGATGAAGACTTGGATGGTTCTCCAGCCAGGCTGAGGAGTTTCAAGTGAGAAAAACTCTCATCCGGGTGACTGAAGGCTAGTAGAAGGAGGTCATGAAGCAGAAATGACAGCGGCTGTAATGGATAAGACTGGCTTTATTGCCAGCCAGCAGTTGTGTGGTAGCAATAGCTCACTTAAGTGAAAGTATGATTTGTAAAGCTGAGCTTACTGCAAGTATGTCTGTGTATAAACATTCATTTGGGCTTACAAGAAACCTAATGACCAGAGTCCCAAACCTCAGTGAGTTTCAGTATTTGAAAGCTGCAAATATGCATGGTCAGTGAAACCAGAATATGTCTCACCTATGTTGAAGTGGAAATATGGCACGATAGCTGGGAGCTATTTTTCTAACTGAAGGCTGATTCCACACTGCTCTTTGGTCAAGGCTTCTGTTTAAATTATTTTTGAAGAAAATAATAAATGAAGAAAAGTCTCATGCTTTCTGAATCTCTTGCACTCAAGATCCAAGTGGGGCCATGAAATCTGCTGAGCTTGTGTTCACTCAAGGCCAGATGGAGGTTATGCCAAAAGCAGTATGTGTGGATTTGTTGGGTTTTTTGTTTGTTTGTTTGTTTGTTTGTTTTTTTGGTTTTGGTTTTGTTTTTTCCTTTTTAAATGGGGAAAACCACCTTGTTACAACTGGTTCACACCTTGTCTCAGAAAGCCAGGGATAAATTCACAGAACTTTATGTACTAGTCTTTCCCAGATATACCTTCTGCTTCTAAGAGCACCTAACTTGTTGTCCCTGGGGACTTTTTTCTTCTCTCATCATCTACTGTATAACCTTGGAAGTTTTGTTTCTTAGACGGGGCTGACCTACATTCAGCCACTCATCCTGATCATGCAATAAATGTGCAAACTTAAAGAATCAGGTGTATCTAGTATATGGAATAAATGTGGTCTTGAGGGTTTTTTGACTCTGCCAATTGTTTATAAAACAGTTGTTATGAGCGATTCTAATGGTGGATAATATTTCAGATAATTTTCATAAGGCTATAGATTACAATATGTAGATCCTTCACTAGGTAGGTTACTTTGGGACAGAGTAGTTCTCCCTACTTAGTCTGTGAGGAATGGCTTTTAAAAGAGAAGCTCAGACTGGTGAGCAGCAGCTCTGCAAAGAAGCTCCCGACAGCACCTGCCCCACTTCTGCTCTTGCAGGCTTGCAGTTCACTGTAGGATGGATGAGCAAGATGGAACTGTTGACCTGAAGCAACTGGCAAGTGTTTCTTCAGACCTGTGAGCATGTCAGGCCTAGAAAATAAAAGTGTTGAATGTTAACTTTGGATTAATTATTGTCTTAGGATCCTGGAAAGGTAAAACTCTTAATAACTGTACTGTAGGACAGTCTTACTACTCTGACTATAGAAGACGGACTTGATAACAAGCACTGAAGTAGCAAGCAGGGCAGGCACACCACAAGAGGGTGACAGAACATTCCTGTGGCAAAATTCTTGTTAGTTTTTGGGACAGATGTGTTGGGGGGTGGGTGTTCTGGGGGTAGGCTAATTTACATAGACTTCAGGTAAGACCCATAATGAGGATAGACATGCAGAAAATAAAAGCAGAGCTAAAGTGGTTCACTTGGTTGCCACTCTGACGTGCACAATCTGGCGTGTACAAATTTAAATTATTAACACATTTAATGTCCCTGTATATAGTGCATGTATAGAGCCCTACACATTGTTTATTTTTGCAGTGAATTGATTTGAATTCAATTGGTTCTTTCACAATGCAGTTTGGTTTAGGTTTAGGTTGATATTGTGGTTCTGAGCCATGAGTGCCTTTCAGGCAGTGCTGCATGGTGAAAAATGAGTGTATTTATGGCATACACAGCAATATATGGCAAGTGTTTTTCAGATTTACTGAGACTGAGCATAATGATAAAATATAAATTTTAAAAACCAAAGATCTATGTTTTGGCTAGCTGTCAATATAACACAAGTAATTATATACTTGGAAACTAGGAAATCAGCTTTAACCTCTAGAGAATTAGACTTGTTTTGGAAACTACTTTTTGCATACTTTTCACCCATGTATGATTTATCATCTTTTATCTTGGAATTTAATTGATGTGATGTTGGAATGGTTTGACTGTCAACACAGGACACTAATTACAAAAGGAGTTGCTCTACAGCAATCAAAATGGAGTTTGAAAATGTGAGTGACTAGTGAAGAGATTTCAAATCTCTCTTCAAAAAGGCACATTTGCAACTTGCAAAAGTACCTAAATGACTTGAAGCTTCAGTCCTGCTGCTTTCTACTGGGCTTGTGCTTCTGGAAATGTTACCTGTCTCCGTAACAGAAGCCTGAGAAGTGCTGTTGCTGCAATGGCAGTAAAGGATATGATTATTTTATGGTACAGATTGCAGTTTCTGAAACTTGCAAAGGTGATGTGTGCTTTTCATCAGTGGGGAGAGGAGACAGTGGATGAAACAGTGCAGCTCACAATAGAACTAAAAGGAATCCAGAAATACAGGGTGTAGAACCTTCAAGTCTTGCCCAAACTTCTGTGACATGCAGACTATGAAACAAGTTGCTGGAAAGCGTAGTGCTTTCCCATGTTTCAGCAAAGACTTGGCAATTAAAATGTATCAAACGGCTTAAAATGTGCAGCTAGCACATGTGTCTGATGACTGTCAGAACTCTCTTTTATTCAGACCTAATATATATTAATATTTCTTGGATAGGTATGATGTTTGGTCATTTGTTTCATCATCCTTCGGTTTAGCTTTTATACTGTTCTGATGTGAGCAATATAGTTGCCACATAATAATAAAACTGATTTCTTAAAAAAAAAAAAAAAAGAAAAAAGAAAAAAGTGGCATTGCTATTTTCATGGTAGTAAAGTGTTTGCATATATTATCTGTGAATCACCTGGGAAATCCTAGGTGAAATAATTCACATGCTGGAATTTAGAAAGGAATAAAGCTGCTCTGGAGAGGAAAGAAAAAATAGGGTCCTGAGAATGTGGCAAATATTGGAGAAAAATAAATGCAACTTGATAGATGGATATATGTTTTTCAGAGTTCATATTCAAACTCTGCAAATAATTGATTTTCAGGTTATCATTCAAAATTCAAATTCAAGTACATCTTATTCAACGGCTGATGTGATTAAAATTTCCTTTCACAAAGAGAAAAGGGAATATAAGTGTTTTGGAAAAGAGTTAACTGTGTTTATTAAGACTTCCAGAATGCACGTTTCAGTGCACTTGCAATATTACCACAATGGAAGGTAATTGATTCTACTACAGGAAGAGATGCTTTCCCTTTTGCTTCATAGCCCAATAATAATATCACTTCTGAAGTGATAAATGTCTGATAAAATTCCTCTACGCGGGTATTAACTGTAGCTCTTGAAAGTGATGGAGACTTCTAATTTTATTTCAGGGCTAGCCTACACGACTTCCCAAAGAAAAGATGGACAGGTATTCAGGACACCTCTGTGGTCTGATGACTCGGGTAGCCTGCCCCATGAGCCCTGTTTTGTTTCAGACTTGTTGCTCTGAACAGAATATACTATTTAATTGCATGTTTCTCACTTTCAAAGTGAGAACTTGGTTGTGAAGGGGAAAAGGTTTGGACGGAAGGGTAAGAATATGAGGAAACTCTTCTGTTTTTTTTTGATGAAGGTGTACCATTTTTCTAAAGCACACGTTGAAGTTAGACCTAGAAGATAGCTTACACATGTTTCAAAGAATTGATTCATGACCTCAAGCATCCAACAACCTGTTTCTTAACAAATTATACGACAGTAAGGAAAAAAGCCCATTTCCATGTCTGTTGATTTTCAGTCTAGGCCCTAATTTCCTTAGTTTAAGTACTTGAGACAAAATAGTGAATCAGATCACCTCAGTGTCTTTTCTCACTTTTATTCTGGTTGAAGCTATAAACGAGTCACTTGGAGATTTGTCTCACTGCAGTGAAAGAGCGTATGGCTGTGGTGGAACTGATGCTCCCATTTCAGCACAATCACAGTAGTGGATGGCATTAAAGAAAAATAAAAATCCTCTGTACAGTCTATCCAGCTGGATTTTAGTGGGTGCTAGGTCGGGCTTGTGGACATAATGGGTGCCCTACAGAGACTGAAGTCCAGCGAGTTTCAACCCTGGGCAGAGTTGCTGGCTTCTTGCCGGGGCCTGAAAGCTCAGACAGCAATCACACTGCAGAGAGCCTCCTAGTACTTTATTTGTAAGTAGCTTGGGAATATCTTTGAGTTGTCTTTTTGAATAAGTGGTCATACTAAACTTGGTGTTATTTTTATGCATTTTTTTAAAAAACCACACATCTACCTGTGAGTGAATGCTTTCTTCAGTCTGACAACTTGAAAACAAAAAAGACTTTTGATTTGAAACAGAATAAACTTTTACACCATGGCCTATCATTTTCATAATACCTTGCTTGGAGTTGTTCTTAAAATTGCTTAGTTTTTAAAAATTGTATTAAAAGAAACAAACTTTTCAGAAGGCATTTTGATGTTTGGGGGAGGGAAGTGGTGGTGGCAAGCAAGTATTTTTCAATATCTGTAGCTGAATGATGGATATGAACATTCATGGAAAAACATCTACTTCAATGATTTTTTTTTCAGAAAATTTTTTTTTTTAGAAAAAAACCAACAGATTATTTCCTGGCATCATTATATATAAAAAAGGCAGATCATGTGGGTTTATTATGCTCATATATAGATTTTCTTTTTATGGTTCTATTTTTGTTCTGATTTGTCATACTTGGGAAAATATTTGACTAATTAAGAGTACCTTGCTGGGTAACTTTATTTCAGGTAGATACTTTATATATTCGCATTATCGTGTAGGATGTGTTTGTTGTTCTAAAGCCAGGTAGCTGCCAGCATATATATTACTTATACATATTTCTTTTTAAAAGAGGACATGACAGTAATTTGGTATAGGCATCATAAATGTTTTATATGCAGTAACACTTGTAAATACTTTACTCTCTTAGAATGTTTTCTCTTGTCCTAGAAACTGCAACAACTTGTCAATTGCTTGCAAAAATCATGCTGAAGTTCACTTGTAATTAAATTTTCTACTATAATTCTGTAAAATAGTAAGGTGTCAACTTATATTTGCATTCTTAACTCAGTTTTTGTCTGCTTGTTTGAAGGAGAAATTACTCTTGTCTATGAACAAATTTACTTCAAGTAGCCACTTATATGTGTAAACTTAATTGTTTGTACATAGAAAATAGGGAAGAATGCCAGCCTTCATACTTGAATAGCGGTACTAAAATTGTTTGACATTGAAGTGGTCACTTAAGCTGAGCATAAAAAGCTGGTATGGAGGTGTCAATCCAATCAAACAATCAAACACTTGCTTAACTTCCAGCAAGGGTTAGTAATTTTTTCTGTTCAGCAAATATGAGCTTACTGGACAAATTTAATAGGATTGAAGATTAGTTATGCTCCAAATAGTCTACAAGGAGAAACAGGTCAGAAATGTAGTTACTTGCATGATGAGTTGGTCTGTGTGAAGATTCACTTAGCAGGGGATGATAGTCTTGTAAATGTTATGGAAACACAAGTATTGCATGAAATTATAAATTAACATCATGTTGAAACAAGCTTGAATAATGGAATGATGATGTGGGGTGCGACTGTAAGATTGACAGTCTTGTAAGAGATTCAGATGACTATCCTTCATTTCCTACAGGCCAGAAACACTTCCATGCCACATCACGTACAACCCTAAAACTTCCAAGCCACAATTCAGTTCTTTGGTTGACAAACGAAAGCAGACTACTGTGGTGGTTTCCCAAGGCAATGGGCAATCTCTGCCGTGCCCATCTGTCCCCGTTCCCCTTAGCCGCGTCAGCCTGCAGTTTCCTGAGGTCACATTCGGCAGTGGGGGAAGAGGAGGGAGGATACAGTGTGGGCCTCTTTTAGTGAGCAGAAAGAACTAAAAACAAAACCACGAACATAAACCAAATAATAAAAGCACCAGAAGATGCCTAAACCAAGGCTTTTGGGATTTGGGGAAGTAACGACTATCTCAGGTTTAAAGGCTTTGTGCTTTCTGCCACGGAGGTCAGCCCACAAACGGTGGGGTGTTGTGCAGCTTCATGAGGCTCAGTGCTTCAGAACCTGGAGATGTATTCTAAGAAATCCCTGCTTTTCCAGAGGAGTCTGGAAATATTAAGGCTGACATTTTGAAATGAGGCCATGAGGATTTTTGGGCTGTCCCTGCAGAGTTAAGGAGCTGACAAAGCAAAATTCTCTTTTACAGAAAAACTAAACATGAACACTTTCACATCTCTTAAATGGAAAGTTTTAAGAATTTTCATTCTACAGCAAATTCCAAAATGTTTGTTTTCTGATTTGTGATGAAAAAATGTTTAGAATTTCTCAGCAACAGTGATCCTAGGTCTGGGTGTTTTCTGTAGCCATATCTCAACTCCAAATCTGAACAAGAAGCAGTCTTGAATCTACATTTCTGAGTTCCAACACCCCTTTTTTCTCCATAGGCTGGTTTGCAAGTAAGGGAACATTTAGACTTGTGAACCAGCTTTGAGATCATCACTCTTACTATTTACTGATAAGGAGAGAAGAGACTTGACAGGATAAATTTGAAGACAGCATGGTATCAGAATTTTCTATTGTTTCAACTAAATATTTCTTAGCCTCTTGGTTAAGAAAGTTTTCATAGCTGGGCTGTGAAACACTAGAATAAGTTAAACATACTTGAGGTTCAAAAGTCTGAGAATTGCTATTCTGTTTAAAGTAGTAGAAATATGTGTTAAATTAAGTTTCTGCTCTTATAAATTACTTAGAATGCAACGCTGACTATATCTAAAAACTAACATTTGACTAGGTTGCACTTTGTTTATGCCATTTTTACGGTTTTAATACTTTAATAGAAAAAACCTGTTTATATTACTGCTGCGGTCTTAGTTGTATTTTAAGTGAAAATTCCAAATTTTAAATGAACAATCAATTGCTTGAGTTTCCATTTAAAAAATTACAAATGGTCCATTATAATGTCTCTCCCCTCCAAACTGGTCTTTCTCAACTCATAAGAATCTAGGGGGCTGGATTATTACTAAAACAAATCCCCTCAAATCATGATTTGTTCTGGGTGTGTGTGTGTGTGGGTGGGTGTGTGTGTGTTAGCTGATGAACCTGAGAGTGCAAGGGTTTGCGTAAGGCTTTGTTGTTGTTGTTGCAGCACAGTAGGCTTGATTATGTGTTGCAGGTGTAAGCTCTCTGCGCCAAGAAATTGTACAAGCAAATCTGTCCCGTCTCTCTGTTGCTTCAGAGCTATTTAGAAGATTCAGCTGGATCCACCTTTAAGTGCCATTTCTGCAAATAGGAAAATACTTAATGTCAGTAGATGGTGCTCGAGAGTACATAGTGTATTTCTTAGGTTTTTGTAAAGCTGGCTTAACTTCTGCTGTGCCCAGAGAATGGCTTCCTTTCTGCAGTGCTCTCAGAAATGTCCAAGATTTGATTTACTTACTTGAAAATTTCTTCCGATTTCTACTTTTGAGGGGGTTTGCTTCTATTATAATTGGGTTATAAATCTGTTTTGCTCATTGTGTGCTGTGCCTGAAATGGAACCCCATATTTGTAGGTGTGGCAGTAATATTAAAGCCAAGCTTGACTGAATCTGATCAGGCACTTTCTGTTGATTGAAATGAAATTTCCCTTTGTAAAATCAGTACTTAGATGTCTTAAGTGCAGATGTTTTATTTTCTTACCTTGCCTTGAGGCCTTCTTATCAGTTGTGGTTGGAGGTACCTAATTTAACAATTTACTACACTTTGGAAACATATTTCCACAGTGATAGAAATGAATATAATATGAGAAAAAACCATAGAAGAATATTCCTAAAGAATCTATTAGTGGGGTAAAAATGAGATTTAGGGGCTTGATGAACTCATTGGGAAATAAGAAGTATTAGTATTTGATAGATACTCTTCTCCACAGTACATTTAAAGAAATTTGCATTAAACATTAAAAAAATATTAATAGAGAATATTTTATTGAAAATAGCATTTTTAAAAACTAGACTGGTGTAAATGTTAGCTAGCGTTAACTAAGTATTTCTGTATGTTCTTCCCGATAGAATTAATACACGCACACAATAATTTGCATTCCAGTCAGACTGTAGTAACAGGAGTGTACAGACTGACTGTAGCCATGTAAATCCCACTGACTTCAGTGGTGGTATTTGCTATCTGGCATTGTTAAGAGACCAGGTATTTAACTAGACATATTGGCTGAGGTGATTTATGCTATGAATGAGATGAAAACTAAACTGAACCAAGTTCATTTAACAATCACAATTTAAGGCTCTAAGTGTCTGCTCACGTATGTCTGATTGTCACGTTGCAATGTAGTAAAGGCTCTAATCTGTCCATAACTGCATGTGACGTACTGTGTGATGGCTGTTGTCCTAGAACAGGTACTGTTCCCATTGTCCACTGGGGGGTTTTAAGAATGGATATTCTAAAAGAATTTGTGTTTTCCAAAGGCATTGATTACTCTCTTGGATATGCTAACCCAAAATTCTAAAAGCAAGCCAAGTGTTTTACATTCTCAAATTTCTACTAGAGGGAGAGGGGGACCAATTACTTTCTAAATTCTATATTGTTTTCCATAATTAGTGTTCAGCTTTGAGAACCTTTTGAGAGTATCACAAGATTTTTTTCTTTCCAATTTGTTTTTTTCATGATAATTTAGAAAATGTCTATAGATGTGAAATCTCACGGGTTCATGTTGCTGTTTGATGGAAGCAAAGAGTGCAAAACTTGTAAGTGGTCTTCTTTTGAGGCTTGTGAAAAAAGATAAAAAAATGGAATTTGGCTTTAGTGTTTTCCAGAGTACTGTAACTGAGAGTTTTACTAGAGACTGCCACAGTAAAATGTAAATGATGCGGACAAGTTCTAATGACATCACTCAAGGAAGTTTGCTCATACTCTTCATCCAGCTGATGAAGTGAAGACATGGCAGGGTAGATGATTAAATATTTGTGTTTGTTAACAAAGCAGATATTCTGGATCACATATTAAATTTGTGAAAATTACTAAAATTTTTCATTGCAGTGAAAGTATGTCAGTGGCATCAGCTGAAGATCCAGTCCTCTGAGTTTATATTACATTGCTAACTAGTTATCCTGAATTTTTGGAGAGTGTTTTGGGAAACGATAGTGGTATTTCTCAGTCTAGCTTCCTATTACTGTGTCGTAGGTGTTCATTTAGAACAATAACACAAAACTAGGAGCACTTCGTGCTGCAACATGGAAGTTTGTGTATACAATAATTTTGTTTTGTTTTGTTTAGAGAGAACATTTTAAATTCTACATTTCTTAATGTTTAACATCTTGGAATTTTAAGTGGTTTCCTTTTCCTAACTTTTGCCAATGGTATTTTTCATTAAAAGGCATGAAGGTTAGGTTTTTATTGTTTGAAATAATGTTAATAGTTTACACCCTTCTGCCACAGTAGAGGGAGAAAGAAGGATCTGTCCTTCAGTCTGTTCATGGTATAGTTAAAAAAAAAAAAGTATAAACACTGAATTCCTGAGCTTGCTGTGAGATGGAAGGTCATTAACAGGGCACTTGAGCAGATTGGTATTACAGTCAATTGAGACGCTGAAACATCCTAAATGGCCTAATGCAGCAACTAAGTGCTTCTTAAATTCCAGAACTTTTACTTGAGCAAAGCATTCATGACCAAAGTGAATTTCCATTTCCTTTAGTAAATGCTGTTTTTATATAGTCATAGTTGAAGAGGCAACATAGTGTAAACACAGCAGTTTGATTCTATCTCCACAGCAGCACTAAACTAATTTGTCAAGTTATAAACATGAAATCTGAGCATCAGCTAAATATATATTGTTACACATTAAATTAATAGAAATGGCAGGAGTTTGTGTGTTATTATATACATACACTGTCAACGTAGCCCCATCAGACTACAGCGTGTAAATTAGAATGCTTTCATCCTTTGGGAAGCTAAGTTTTACCAGTGTCCAATCAATTCAGCATTACAGAAAGGATAAATTAGATTTCACTTAACTTCTTTACGAGCTAGAAATAAATTTGTCAGGAAAGAAGGAAACAGAGGGAAATACATGATATTTGATATTCTAGTAATAAATTGCCTTTAGATCTAGCAGTACTATGTAAGAGAGCACCGAGTTGTTTAGGTAAACAGGTTTTTTCTGTGGTTCTATCCATCTCATTCAAAGGTTGTGAGAACTTTATTTGAGGGACAATAGAGAAAACATCTCCCTATGTGCAAATTCTAAGATGAAAGGTGATATCTGCATGGTTCTTCATACTAAATATAGGATTCACCTGTAGTTTTAATTGTGTAGACTACAGATGGAAGCAAAGGGCATCTAATCTAGAAAAAAAAATCAACAGAAGCCATTTCAGCAAGGTTTTGTGGGCAGATCAGACCAAATGGAGCAGCTGAGTGATAATAGTGAAGTCTGAAGGATTCAGAATGCTAGCACTCTATTTGGCAATACTGTATGTAGTTGCATGCTTGCATAGGAGTCATATTTCCATCAATTAAAAATATATTCTTCTCAAAGTTTAAAGACTTTGTGAACTGCTTTGAAAAAATATCCTAAAGTAGGTCTAAGGTGTCTAGCAGATGATATTTGCTGAGTCTTCCTGTAGCTTTTTGCTGTTGCTATCTCATCCCTCTATCCAAGGTTATCACCTTTGTAACAGAAGACAAAAGAGAATATGTGACTATCCCCCAGCTGCTCCCATTTCCTATCCAGCACCTTAATTTCAACACCTTTTGAGACTGGGCTGGCATTGAGATGCCAGGCTGTGATTTGGAGTTGCTGAGTGAGCAGCATATGTTTTCTTTTACTGACTGTGTGACCGACAGCCATCTCAGCAGAGGGGTATCTATCAAACAGTGGGAGGAGGGCAGGTGTATCTTAGTGTCAGTTGTTTGCCTACTTGCATGAGTTGGAGATCTTATTCAGTGTTTCATGAGTTACCTCATACATGCCTAACAGGTTCCCATGTTGTATTTTTGTGGGATTATGTACAATTTAGTGAGTGAGCGCAGCTGCGATCGGTTCTTTCCTTGCAAGAATCTTTGACAGTCTTTTCCTAATTTCAACAAGCAGGTTCTAAATTAAGTGGGCTTCCCTTTTGTGTCTCTGCCCTCCCAAAGTCTGTTGCTGCTATAGTGTTGACAAGCACAGCTTAAAGAATTTAAAAGATGAAAGGGTCTCATGCTTTAAGGACCAAAGCACAGACCCAGTGATGCACTCAGGTGTGTCAAGGCCACTCACTGGGATACCTAGAGGTAGCGTTTTAGTGTGACCTCCTCGGTAAAACCCTGCTCAAGTGTATTGCTCTTATCTGAGGCCATATGTTGCACTAATCTATGTAAAGACCAAGACTAGGGCAAAGTCAGCTGCTGTTCATAGCTTTCCCTTTTTGTCTTTCTTTCCAATAGCCCTTCCTCACTTGGGGAAGGCAGAGGAAGGGAGAAAGGAGGAATACCTGTCTATATAGTTAAGTAAAGCAATAGGAAGAAAATAAACAATAACATGTTGAAACAATGAGATTTTGAAAAGGGTTTGCAAGGAAGAATAAATAGAAATCTAGATATGCACAAAACTGTGTCTTACAGCTTTTGAATACTTAAAGTCCCTTCCTATTCTGAACAGGAAAATAAGTTTAATTGCATTGCTGCACATTTTAAAGATTAAATAATTTTTTTTTTTTAACAGAAAGGGCTTACTTTTATTTCTAAGTTGTTCTCTTGCTGGATGGGACATTTTGACTATTTAGCTGAATAGTCTGACTGGGAGCACATTTTCAAATTAGTAGACCCAAAAAACAGTTTCAGTTTACTTTGCCTTTTCTTTAGTATCTTGATATTCTGAGGTATTGACTTCTAAAGATTCTTTTCTAGCTTTTAGTTTTGCACCCTTATCTGTATGTTTGTGTACTGCAAATCATGCTCTCAGTTTCACAGGCTGATATACTAGCCATCATTTGACCTTTCAAAAGCAGCGTGTCTCTTTTCTGGGAAGTCAGAGACAGAATGTGTTTGCATGCATTGCAAGTCTGATGTGCACTGGAAACACGGGATTTATGGCACAAAAATGGAGTAGCTATGCATGCGGTGAATCTCCGTCAGAGGTGCATAAGATCTACCACGTCTTTAAAACAGAAGAAAGTGATGCATGGCCAGTGATCCCTTGCTCTGCTTTTTGGACACCTGAAAATTTGATCAGAGCATCTTGGACACTTGGCAGGAAGTGGAATGCTGGAAATACTAAAGAAATGTGCAAAAAGCAAGTGTGTGGTAAATGACGTCTGAAAAGCATAAGTTTTGGTCATTCAGGCTCTTGTATGGGATTGATTTCCTAGATAAAATTAGAATCTTGCATAAAGTTTTTTGTGATTGTACCTGTGTAAGGCTGGTGGACACTTCTAAAAAAAGACATGATTTTTGAAATTTATTTAGTTTTGGCTGTTCCTTAAAAGCTGAGGGAGGAAAGATAGATATCCAGAGTAGGCAATGTTCTGTGCCACCACAGGAAATACTCGTTAGTATACGTATTTGGCCACTAAGAGTGGGAGGAAGTCTGTGGTGGGAGAGGAGTTGTTTTGCAAGATATTGCTCTCAAATCTGAGGATGGTATCCTTACTTGCTGTTTACCAGCATTTTACAGATTGTACATCTTGAGTCTGATCCTATATTAAAGTTGGTCTCAAATCGCATAGGGTTACTTGCTTATTATGGCACAAGATTCATTTCTCAGAGGATCTCATTTCAACTATTGTGTATCATGCTGCTTATCTATTGATCCTTTGAACTTTCAGGTCTCTGCATTTGTTCCTCTACTGTGGCTTTGTAGCCACCTATTAAAGCTGTAATAGCATAGTTTACAGCTGATAATAGTTTGGTATCTTCAGTAATAGATGATATGCCTTAAGGAAATATTACGTTCACCTAGTAGTTTCTCTTGCATCTTTTACTTTACATCTTTTACTTTATGTATTTTTTAAACCAGGAGATACTGCACATGACTTTGCTTAAAATTCAGTTTGAATAAGCATTCAAGAGTTGAAAAATACTTAATAAATAAATAAAAAATGTAAACATAAATACTTAATGAAATCTTGAGTATGACTTCATGTCAATCTAGCCTTAATATAGGGTTCCTGAACCAGTAATAAACTGCCATGACAAGGAAACAGATGAAAAAAGAAGCTAGTGGAAAAAACAGTGAATAAACTTTCAAGATAGATTATATGAAAACATTTTAAAAGATTATTAAATGCCTTGACTATAGCCTTTTACAGTTACTCTGAAAAGACAAGTGATTTCTGGATTGCTAGTTCTAAACAGGGTGGGAAGCAGACTTTAGTTTATCTGACAACAGCAGTATTTTCAAAACCTAACAGTAAAAAAAAATAAAACAACTTCAGAAATTACTTTAAATCCTAAAGCAAATTTCCTTTGGATATCCTTTTTGCTAAACATGGTTGATAAAGTATGAAATCTAGTATTCAGTACAAAGACCAGCCTACTTTTTGGCAAGTTGTATAAGCAATTAAAAATGTTAATTTCAAAAGTGCATGTATTATACTTATCAGGAATTTAAAAAAAAAATAAAAGTGAAGAAAGTTCCCAGTATTTTTTGAGTGATGTATTTTCTTCAAATCTAACCAGTTCATTTTCAGTAACTTGTTCATTAAAGCCTGTATGTAGCACAGATGACTCAAAAGGGTGCTTAATCTGTATCTGATTAACATTTTACAACATTTTACCACAGTGTCTCTATATGGAGAGATAAGAAAGAGCTCTGGAAGGGTAAAAGGGCCTGTTCCCTTCTAATAGACCTAGGGATGGTATTATCAGGAAGCAAAATATTGTCAAATTTTTCAGGGGAACTCTGTGGTTTGAAGTTTTTCTTCTTTGAAGAAAACTTGGCTTTTGTTTTGTAGTGGGAAAGAGAGAAAACATTTGAGGAGGCTCCTTTGATTACATCATTACTGCAGAGTGAGTGGACTTTTTTCTGCTGGATGATAAACTCAGGTTGAGAGTAAGCATAGCCAGTTACAGTAAGACAGTTAATGAAGTCATTGCTATAAATTGACTCTCATCTCATCTATTTCTCTGCATAGTGAAATTAGAACCTTGTCTGTAAATAATTTCCGTTATGGTGTATGTAATGTTTATTAGGTTAAGGTTGCAAAAAAAATTACATATTCATTTTTCATCTCTAATTGACTTTCTAATTATGTAATTCTTAAAGTAAAGTAGAACAAATGTGTGCCTGCCAGCTCACTGGACAAGGTTAATGGAGTAGAAAGTATGTACTCTTATACAGCACACAGTGCTGGATGTAGTGATTACCTCTCCAGTTTTATAACAGATCAAAGCATAGCTATGACATTACTTCTCATGTATGATATTAGATAATGCAACTGCTTTTTAGAAAAAAACCCATAACTTAGTGGTTTCACTGAACCAAAAGACTTATGAAAACACCAGTAATGCAAAACACGTGAAAAATTGTTTAAAATTAAACACCAATTTAAATTCTGTAAAAGACAAATATAGAATCATAGAATTGTTTAGGATGGAAAAGAACTTTAAGATCACTGAATCTGTTAACCTCGGNCTGATGGCCTTCTTGGCCACCTGGGCACACTGCTGGCTCATATTCAGCCAGCTGTCGACCAACACTCCTAGGTCCTTTTCTGTCAGCAGCTTTCCAGCCGCTCTTCTCCAAGCCTGTGGCATTGCATGGGGTTGTTGTGACCGAAGCGCAGGACCTGACACTTAGCCTTGTTGAACCTCATACAATTGGCCTCAGCTCATCTATCAGCCTATCCAGATGCCTATGTAGAACCTGCCTACCCTCGAGCAGATCAACACTCCTGCCCAGCTTGGTGTCATCTGGAAACTTACTGAGGGTGCACTCAATTGATAACAGAACTGGCCCCATCTTGTTTGGAATCAGAATGTAATTTTTTTTATTGGTATAGGAACGAGTATATTTAAAATTAACTATTCCTGCTGCTTTTTTGTATTACAAAATTTTACACTAATCTGAACAAAATACTACTAACATCCCTATTTAATTAAATCTAGGATGAAAAATCTGCCTTTGGGGTTGTCTAGTAGATCTCAGTCCTTCATTGTTTCGTATAGTTATCAAAATCCAAATGTAGGTTTCAGGATTTGAAAAAACACCAGAAAAGTAACCTTAGTAGATTTTTTTGTGGGGTGAGGAATTAATAAACTATTAAGTTTATCTCTTCAGAACATACAAAAACCCCCAGCCACTGAGGAAGTCTATTTTATTTTTCTGTGGATGGAAACATTATTCATCAAAGTTACAGGACACTCAATTTCTATGGAAGTTGTGTGACTTTGACACATGACCGAACAATTAAAAATAATTCAATTTGAATAAGTAGCTTTTACAGAATCACAGAATGATGTAGGTGGAAGGGACCTCTGGAGGTCATCTTGTCCAATCACCCTGCTCAAGCAGGGCCACCTAGAGCTGGTCGCCCACGACCATGTCCCAATGGCTTTTGAATACCTCCAAAAGGAGGAAGACTCCACAACTTCCCTGGGCAACTTATGCCAGTGCTTAATCATCCTCATGGTAGAAAACCATTCCCTGATCTTCAGAGAGACCCTCCTGTGTTTCCTTTTGTGCTCATTGCCTTTTGTCCTGTCACAGGGCACCATTGAAAAGAGCCTGGCTCTGTCTTTTTTGCACCTTCCAGTCAGATATTTATATACGTTGATAAGATCCTCCAAAAGAAATTAGATAAATTAAATGGGAAAATTAATGCAGTAATTAAAAGGATAAACATATATAAATTTCTTGCTGTATTGAAGATAAATTTATGAACTGATTAAATGCATTCTTTTTGTTCTGAAAACTTCCTAGAATATAGTCTTATTGTTTCTACCACTCTTCAATATCCTTTTCCCATATTTATAAAATGTGGATTATAGTAACAAATCTAGTGTCAACAAAGCAGTTTTCGTGCTGTATTTCCCAATGGCACATCAAGAATAAACACTTGCAATTGATGAAGTAGAATGCTGATTTATGATGAAACCAGTTGGTCTGTATTCCTTCTTACCTTAACATCCCTGAAATCAGACTGAAGTCATTAAACTCGGGCTTTTGGACACTGGTGAGTACATAGCCTTCCTGAAATCAAGGGCATCATTTCTGTATTCATTTAGCTCTTTAGTTGGACCTTTAGAAAGTGACTTCAACGGCTGGCTGAAGGCTAAAAAAGAGTAGAACTGGTAAAAAATGTGCATTTGAAAACATTTAAATAGGACATACACTGAGCAAACTGTTCCTAAGTGAATTATTAATTTAGCAAATTTTCCTTTCTCCCAAGCCCACATAGATTCTGCCAGGAATATCCATGAATAGACTTTAAGTAGTTCATTATTTTTAATTTAATTTCAATACTTGCAAGGATATCATGTACCTATATCAGACTGCTGCAAATTTACAGGCAGTTTGGAATATGAAAACCTCTGCCATCCCTGAGATGTTAAGACATTTTCATGTTCTTTCAAACTTTGTCTCCCTTGGAGGCTGGAAAATCATCATTTTAGTGGTCCAGGTGGAAGACTCATCTTAAAGGCAAAAGCCTTATTTTGCCTGCTTTGACTGCTTAAAGGCTATCTTAAATATCTATGTGATATCCTGGTGCACCCAAGAAGATCTAAATTGCTAAGCCTTGGGCTTCTGCTGGAGAAGCCTTCTTGATTAGTCTCTCTCCCTCTTTTTTGTTCCCCTCTATCCATATCTTTTCTTCACTTCAAGGCCTGTGAAGAATTAATTGGGATTTTTTTTTTTTTGCCACCATGACACAGAGCTTCCTGTGGCCAAAATCGGTTTTCATGCTCCTTTAAGGGCTCCTGGTTTTTTACAAAACATATATAAGGTCCTAATGTTAACCCTTTATCTATTTGCAGTTCCGTTGTGAGTAGTAGTTACTTGTTTCATCTCTAGGGCATTGTTCTTCCTGTTGGTATTACTAAAACATGAATTAGGGAAAAATAAAAGGTAAAGAGCTTTCAGAATGGCTGGAAAAGGCAAGCTCTCACCCACATGTAAATATGCATTAGATTATTAAAGAGCTTGGTCTCCTTTGGTATTTGTAGTTATAAACAAAACCACTCCTGAATGTTCGCTGAGCAATTACTCAGAGTAACAAATGCCATCAATGTAAAACTGTGGCTCTAAACTGCAGAACTCATCTAAGTCTGCTGGTGACCGAGGTAAGGTGGTGAAATTGAAATAAGGCCTATAGTTTTACAGGGACTCCCAAGAAAAAATTTCCTTCTATGTTATTATTTCTCATAATGGTTGTGTATTCTCACAAAGTAACAGCTTCTTGAAAGGTAATGTTCTCCCCTTTAACACCTTTCTTTAAAAACAAAAGAAAGAAATGTTGGGGGGGGGAAATGCCAGCGAGAAGTTGTGAAATCTTTTTTGTGGCGAAGTACATTGTTGGATAAACCCCTGTGATTGTGGTATTGTTATAGTGCTTATTATTTATTCTATAGAAACTAGCAGCTCTGTATTTACTGAATATATAGTTATGGACTTTAGAACATTTATTTACTTGGATGTCCATAATGGATCTGAATAAACTGCTGTGTAAGCACGCATTCAAGCGTTTGTAAAAAAAATGCATATTGTTTACTTGATTGACCATATACAAAACCATGATAGAAGCACTATTGTTTAGCCAATACTGTTTTGAGGCCATGCCAGACTAATAAGTGAATAGGTATTCATAAGTGTTTCTAAAACATATATCATTTACCTGGTATTAGGAGTGTAGCTTTTCAGAAGTGCTTTAAAGTGTACATTACTAATGTATTTTCCCAATAGTGATTATGGTTAAACACTTGGGATTTTTTTTTTATCTTTAAGAAAAAGTACCCCTGAAAGTGCCTTAAAATTTTTTAAAGCTTTACTGTGAATACAAAAATAGGAACTGCTATATCCAGTAAGATGAATGTTGCTGTTATTACTATTAAGAGCAATAGTACAGTAGTGTTTAGAGGCTGCAGGTGATATTAGGGCCCACTCTGGTATGCACTGTGCAAATATGCAGTTGCAGTACTTGCAGTTTCTGAGCTGATCTTTACAAATCCCGTTTAGTTAACTGAATTTCCTAGCATAAAAAGGTTCAGCCTATGTGCTTACGTTCACAACTGAAAATAAAATTTTGCATTAAAAAATTCTTAAATATTTTAAAAAATCTTTCACATGTGCTAGCTTAATCTCTGATGTAGGTTTTCATTATTAATTTTGCAGTAATATATGTGAAGATGAGCATAATTTCTCCTCAAGAAATTAATCTTCCCCTGAAGAAGAAAAATAATTACAGTATATTCATATTTTGACATACTAAAATAGCTTCATATTTACTGAAATTAATTAAGTGTTGATCAGACGGTGGCATTTTCTCATGTTTTCTTATCACCAGATCCTTCAATCTAAATGTTTTTCTGCTCTGGCCCAGTATGAGTGTACTGGAATATTGATCTTTGGACTTACAAGTGTCTTCAAGATGTTGTTCGAGGACTTCCATTACATATCTTTTCTTACTTTTTCTAGTCACAATTTTCCTGTTGAACCTCAGCTTCTGATTTTATTAGTCACCTCAGGGAATATTTTTTTCTTTGGCATTGCAGTTCAGAATATAAGAAAAGTGATCTGTGCCTTTGCAGCAACATACCTAAACCATGTAATTTATGCTTGCCTTTTAGAATCTCCAACTGACTGTTTCTTTTGGAGAGCACTTTATAATTTTCACCCAACATTTTCAAGTGGAAGTCTTTCACCTTTACTATTGCTCTATTTCTTGTATTCTACAGTTGCGTGTTACAAATGTTACACATTTTTGTCTGAAGACAATTGCAAATATGCCAAGCTCGAATACATTACACTTTGTAATGGTATGTCTGTAGCTTGTATCGCTTCTATTAGAGATCCGCAGCCAGTGGTTGTCTGTTTTAAGGTGATATCAGGTTTCTTTTCTGCCCATTGTCTCATTTTCTTTAAGAATATTTACATTTCTGATCCTTATGTTACACATCACAACAGCAAAGCAGACACAAAAATAATGTCAATGGATTCTTAGCTTATTCAACAGAAAACTTATTTTTGCTTAGATCTAGTTGCATGAGTTGAAGGTAGAGTCATAGATGCAGATAGGACTTTTCTATAAACGGAAACTTCAGTTTGGTATTTGCCGTTTCTGCAGGCTTTTGAGTCCTCATCGGGAGAGTCTTGCACTAATGTTCTGTATTTAAGCAGAGGTGATCATGCGTAAAAGCCGACATTTGTTGCAGGTACTTTGCTGTCTATATAGTCACTGCCTTTATTTTGGACTAGCGTTCCTTCAACCTTTAAGCCAGTACCCAGCTTAAAGGCATGATCACCTTCGCGCAGCCTGTAACGAGTGCTGCACACTATTAATTTTTCCTTCTGTTCTTACATCTTATCCTGGAGATTCAGAAGACTGGGATCCTAGAATGTAATTATCTCCTGCCTACTGTCTTTGTTTCATATGACTTGCAATTTTTTGTTTTCTAATACTTTCACAGAGGAATACATTTCTATAGTTTAAAAATAATGGAAGACAGTAAAGTATACATAGAAGGATGGCAAATATGGTACTGTTGTCAGCATGACTTAAACATTTGTGTATGTTTATTTGAATTTTTTGTTTAATAGTCATCACCACAGATTGTTACACAAACCAATCTTGTGAACAACAGGGAACAGGTACATAAATAATTCCTTTTTATCTTGACTGTTAAATAACTGTTTATTCATGCCAAATGGTTTGGTTACTTTCTGGAATTCCAGAATAAAATGTCAAGAGAAAATTCATATCTGTTCCATTAGATTAATTTAATCTGGATTTCTGCATCAGATTAGAAAAAGCGTTTATTCTACAAATACAGAAACATATATAGATTTGTTTTATACTGACAGCCAGTTTTTGTATAAGACAGTTGCTTTGCTTGTTCAACAATAAGAACTTCTAAAGGTGCAAAATTGAAAACATAAACCTACTTGATTGGGCAAATGTTTTTTCCTAAAGGTTGTTGGTCTCGAAGTAAATTTGTTAATTATCCTTGAGGATGGTGAACTTGCCTTATGGGAGGCTTGAGTGATGGCAGAGAGCTTATTGGGGGTGTCTTGAGAGCCACTTCCTTGACTTCTCCTGTCTCTCTCCGAAGACGTCTTGGCAGTGATGAAATACTGGCAGTTTGTGATGATAGTCTTATGAAATGAAGTTATAGTACACACAGTATGGTTCCCTAGTGTTTTGTTGCTAAGTAGTGCTTGTGCATGTTTAATCCCTTCCTTGAAATTTCCAAAATAGAAAATAGACACCTGGAGGGAAGGAAAACTATTCATCTCCAACCTGAAATATGTTTTCTTACATTGCTAAATAAAGGACTACACAAATTCCCTTATTTACACACCCACATTATGCCAACGTACATGTTAACCTTTACAGTTGGCAGAAATTGGGAAACTGGCTGCCAGTTTCTGTTTTGTATAGATTGATGTAATCAAGCATGGCACTACAGTATGAAATATGTAACAAATGATGTTAGAGTACATCTCACGAGCCTGCAGTGCAGCATGAAAGGAGTGTTTCAAACAGGAAGAGAATGCAAAGGGCTTATCTTGCATCTTGCTTAGTCTTGTGCGCTGTGGATGAGTTCAGGCAGATTTCACTTCTGTAGGGGCACAAACGTCTGCAAATTAGGTCTGCGAATATTGATTTAAAGGAGCAAAAGTATAGAGGAAGAATCCTTAAAAGGGGGAGAATGAGTTCTTTTCCTGTCACATATGTAGATGTGTATTATACTGGTAGGACTAAAGCAGGGATGGAGTTCTGCGTCTGCTGGAACCAGTGGGACAAAATACCACTCAGATGTCTTTAATGTGATGCAGTTCTAAGGACAATTTTCCTGAAGACACTTTATATCCATTCTAGTATTCTCACTGCCAGCAAAACAGCTTTACTCCACAGTGCAGATAACTTTTCAGATCTGTCCTTAACACAAGATATTTGAGACAGACTCTGTTACTAACCTGCTGTAGTGGTGCTAAATTCCAGAGGAAAAGACTCAGCAATCAGTTTAACAAGGTGCTGGCATAAGCACAGTTTCCAGAGCAGAATAGAGGGAAAGGGAATAGATACTCCTTGAAAGAAGAAAGCTATAGAAAATGGCTTAAAAAGATTGCTTTACGCTACTCAATTTCCTTTTGCCATTGGAAATTATTTTTACAATATGGGAGAAAAGATAAGGTAAAAATTGAGGAGAGGTAAGTATTTCTGCCCAAGTGAAAGGACAGAAGAAGCCAAGTAAGTCTGATACTTAAAAAACCTTTACACTAACATAATGGCTAGATGGAGAGTTTCTGAGGCTGTAAAAATGTGACTTGGAGCTGCCCAACTCTGACAGTATGAAGTTGTACATCCAAAATGTTTTATCAGGAATCAGATTCTCAAATCTGATACATATTTATGAAAATGAGCAAGCTGAGATTTAAGAGCATTTGGATTTAAAGATGGTCTTATTTGAAAAATTTGTCTACTTCTTGTTGGTCATATTTCACAGTTTTCTACAGTGCAAGAGGAACTTCAAGTACATGTTTCACACAGTGTAGTTTTGTTTGCAGAAAGTGTTCTTCCTCACATGAAGATTTTGTTCAGTTATAAGGACGTAAAAAAGAACTTTAGACTTTAAAGGTCAGTTTTCCTCTCACTATGGTGTAAAATGGCCATTGTGTAAATAGTAAGATTCTTTAATTTTAGTTGACTATTATTTCCAATTCAGCTTGTGGCCCCATTGCCTTCAGAGGTTTAGGTTTTTCATGTTTTGGTGTTCCTAAAATAGTCGTGTTCTGTGACTTCAGCTGTTTCAGGAAAAGACTGATGCCATTCTTCCCCTAAGCTGTCTAGTGCCGCATGAGCCCGGAGGAGCAAGCAGAAGACAACAAGCTTTTGCAATCCATTTTAGAGAGTAGTTGAAATATCTTCCCTGAAATTGGCAGCTATGTGCCGGCCCCTTCCATCTGCAGGCACTGGTACAGTTGGCAGTTTCCACCCTGCAAAATCAATCATGCCCCTTCCAGATTAAAGACCTAAATAATGTTCATGCATTTTAAGAGCATTTTTAATTTCCTGATATTTATAACAACACTTGGGGAAACTTGACACCGAAATCTGTTTCCCAACTGCATTTGTTTTTCCCTCATGTGTGCACACTGATTTGTTATTGCAAGATTGCTCATCAGTGCCGGGCTTTTTTTTTTGTTTTGTTTTGGGGTTTTGTTTAGTTTTGAGACAGAGGATTAAAGCACTCATTATCAAAACAAATATATATAGAAATTATTAGTTTTAAGAGGCGCTGAATCAGTGCTAATGATTTCTTTAAGCTTTACAATACCATGTTTTCAAAAGTCCCTTAAAATGCTAACTCTAGCTCTTCTTTTGTTACACACAGCGAGTGAAAAATGAAACCAAAGAAGGAGATTTTGTGCTGACCTTAGACCAGACATCTGCCAGAGCAGTCACCTAGTATAAGCTACAACACCACGATCACAATTGAAAATGCTTTGGAAAGAGAAGTGCTAAATTGGTTCTGGGCCACAGGATGATTTTCCTCATTGTTATGATCTGTTATGTATACTTTGCATCAGCAGTATAGTGCAGGTTGTTGGGATCTGGTCAGCCTGTCTGAGAGAGGAGAATACCTATATTCCTGAAAAGTGCTTGAGCTATGTAACCAAATTGAACTATTGGAGAAATTTTAGGATTTAGACCTTCATTGGAGGTTCTTCTTGATGAAAACATGCAATAAATGTTTGATTCAATAATTTGATTTATGCAATTTCCACAGAAATTAATTGTGATATCAGTCGCAAGATGAATTAGTCCCCTGATACCTTATTGCTCTAAAATGTATTTCTACTCGCCTTGGTCAGATCCTTTCCTCTCTGGAAAAAAACTGTGGTAACTTCCAGATTGAGTATCAATTGAGTGTGGAATAAAGGGCATTTCCTGCATTTATAACCGGCCCTGTGTTGATCCCTGCACATTTCCACCCCATGTTTAATCACTAAGTTACTTTTGGTATTTGGTAACAGTGTCTTATCACCTATCCACCACATACCTGGTTCAATTCTGTGTGGAATAAATTCTCATGTTTCCTTCAGTGCCAATTTCTGTTAAGTGATTGTGCATTTAGTTGCTCAAAATAAGCAACTTTTTCCTAGTTGAAGGTGGGGTTCAGGTATTGGAGTGGAAAAGTAGAAGTGACATCAGATGATTTTACAGCTGTGTAGCCAACTCTGTTAATCTTAATTTTCAAGAAAATACTTTATCTTCCTTTGTAAGTATGCCTTGTATCTAGCTGAAACAATGTTGAACGTTGAGTTCAGGAATAGATTCCTATTTACTTATGCATCTTGAAGAGTCCCCATCCTGGGACTGTTGTAGGGTAAGCTGTAATAATGTTTCTGAAGCCCTAGTTGCTCAGAAGTATCTGAGGTTCTAATTTGCCTAGTCTAAAATAGGTGTATGCACATACAGGGAGAGTTCGATGTGTTGCAGATGCATTATACCAATTGTGCATGCACTATGTTAGGTATTTGCCAAAATGAATAATTTTGCAGCACAGTCGAGAACACTTCTACAAGAAGATTCATGCATTTCAGAAGCCTAAGGGTCTGCAGCTCATGTTTGGACCTGCTTGTTGAGCAGTAATTCTGAATAATAACACCAAACATAATTCTTAGAGGGCTGAAAACCTGCGTATGTGATAACTCTGTTACATGATTGCTTAAGAAGCAGTAGAGGATGCACTCCAGGATTGGCTAGGTGAGCTTGTATCGTCAGGTTTTTCAACTGTACAAAGGAACTTTGTTTCCATATACACTTAGGTAAAACTTGAATAATGCCATAAGTGAGAGCACAGGTTGTTTTGGTCTCAATTTTGTGGGTTTTCTTCTGTTCATTTTTACATTGCTAGGCTTTATGTGCTGCTCTAGGGTTCTGAGTGCATGTCTGATATGGCTGAAATAACGTATTTACTTTGATCAAGAGAGCACCATTTGAGAGATCATGCAACGAAGAACAGGAGAAAATTATGAAAGATAATTGACAATAATTGATAATTAGATTTGCTTTGCTCCATACACGTTTACACTTTCACCCTTATGACCATACAGAACTGCCTGGGTTGTCTAGTCCCCATGTGTACAGGCACCTTAACCAAAATCTTCCATAAATGTAACTTCCACTGAAGTTGGTGAACTGGGAAAAGGTGAGATTGTGTTCCACTCATCACAGCTTCGTAAGTAGTTGGCATTAGAGGCATGAGCTGTCACATCTAGCAAATTATTTCTAATTACTAAAAATTTAGTTATAAAACTTGGCTCAGAGTCTGAAATGAGAACAGACCCGAGTCTTTATCTACCGATTCTCATCTCCCTGGAGGGCAACATAATTTCTACTGGAGTAATGACGATAGCAGTAAAATTGGTTTCTCAAGACAAGCACCATGATTTAAATATTTAAATTTTGGGTCTAATCGTAAATATAAAGACAATCACAATATTAGTGAAACCAAATAGAAAAGCTCCAGAAATTGTGTTTTTTCATTTTATTGTGACTATGCTTGGGACTATGTGCCAGGCTTAATCCATGCTTAGGATTTTTGGTAGTGTCTTCAAAGATTTATTTACCTGGTCCTCCTGCTGATCATAAGTGGTTGTATCTAGTCAGACCAAAAGATTTCTGCACCAATGAAATACTGATGGCTAGGGAACATGGTCTTGGAACATGAAATTGAATGACACTTCTACAGAATAGCATCCTGTAATCTGTGAGATAGAGATTTACTAAGCCATATTTTTTTAGTTTTCATTATCCTTATTAAGGTTTTCTTTCACCTATTTGTCCAGTCATTATTTAACTGCACATACCTTTCTAAGAAATGTTACAATTTTTTCTTACATTTTTTTCAGAACAATTTTACATATGTCATTCTATTTGCACTTCAGGGTTCCCCTTCTATTTTTCTGTACCTCAAAGACCGTTTTGCAGTGTTGCTCAGAAAATCTTCCTGAGCTTTTAAAAAGCATCCATATACTATTCGCAGTTATTCCACCTATCTGTTTTTCTCTATTTGTTCTTGGGCCTTTAACTCCTTGAGAAAAGTATTTTCTTGAATATTTTGTCACTAGATATGACAAAATAAGCAATAAAATAATATGATTTTTTTCTTTTTTAATTTTTTATGATTTTCTTTTTTAAGATACTTTCAGACTTTGCTTACGGCTCTCTAATGGACTGGAAATTTCTACCTAGTACTTATTTCTTGGGCTTTAGCACAAGACAATGAAATACAGGAAGCAAATGGGGCAGGGGTGAGAGAGAATTGAGGTACCAATTTGTAAATGGTCTTATTTCTGACAGAAATGTTGATAGGTCTTTTGCCAGGCTTGAAAGCCAGTTGTGGTGGTGGCTGCAGTTGTCTTGCCTGTGCACTTACGAGTGTCTGTCAGTCACTAAGATGATACATTTCTTTATCATGTGTGTGATTATAAACCATTATTTTGTGAGAGAGGCCCTATGCTTTTCTTAGTGTCTCAGCTGCTCTTTATAAAAGTTCTTCTGTCAAGGAATTCTTCAGACTTGTACAATAATGTATCAAGGTGGCAAACTCTGACAGCTTCAAAAGCTAGGTTTCATTTCATAAGGGCTTTTAAGCTGTCTTGGATATGTACCTGGCAGACATTTCAGTCACTGTCTCTGTACTGTTTTCCTCTTGTTTCTTTCCCACATGCCATGAAAATATTTTCCTTTAAGTATTTACATAGTCTTCCATGTGATTTTTTGGTTTTTGTTAGGATCAGCATTTTAATGGGTAATTGAGAAGGAACGCTTCCTTTCTCATTAGGCACTGAATAATTTGTTCTCTGGCTAATGTATTTGAAAAATAATGTTTCAGTGTGTTATGATAATAATAAAGTAGAATTTTTTTTCTTCCACAGGGTTACATCTGTTTACACTATTTTACTATCTCTTGAGTGGTATGATATGAAGTCTTTTTATTGCAGTTTTGTTTAAGAAGAGCCGAGCATGTGACGGAACTGTCAATCAGCATTTAGTCATACAGTATCTATTTCTGTCCCTGTTCCTTTTAACACAGAGGGCTATTATAGTCTACATTACGGGATAGGTACTTTGGATATAGATATCCTTGAGGGGCAGGATTTATTATGAAAGAGGAGATTCAATACAACATGAGACATAGTTTAAATAGCTGAATTTACTTACAAATTCTGAACGTTAAATTGAGCAGAGGTTGTTTTTATACATTGAATTTTTCTGTCTACTAGCAACTTTTCTTCTGTTTTATACTTGAATTTGCAACCAAGGTACTTCAAACAAGGCTATGATTTTTTTTTTTATAATTGAAAAATTATTGTAGATAATTTTGACGTTATGTTCTTTGTCTCAAAGGCTGAGGCTTTGCCTTTCAGCTTTGTTTATATACTCCAGTTGGCAGAAAGCACTTTAATGTCAGTGGTCACTGAAGTACCTTGTGTACTCCAGTGGTATCTACAGTGACTGGGAACCTGCTCCTGAGGCAACTCCCCCCCTCACCCATCCTTGTAATTACAAATCTCAGCCAAAGTAAGCAACTCATGCATCCTTCAGGAAAAAAAATAAAAATAAAATAAAAAAAAAATTAAACTGTATAATACTTATACCTGTGTCATTTTAGTTGTCTCTTAGCCAGAAATAAAAGGAATTAAATTTCTAAAAATGGAATAGGTTTGTATGACATTTGCAGTCTCGTACACATGTAACATCCTACATGTGGAGGCTTGTGTTGGGCAGATAAAGTGGAAGGGTTCTCTCACTGTGAACTCAGTACCTGAGTTTTGGACTCTCATAAAAATACTCGAAAATGTAACTTACATTATCTTGTCAGGGAATCTAATTTCTGAAAGGAAAATAGAAATAATGACTTAAAAGTAACAAGTAAATGAAATCTACCTGGCCTTTTTTCCCCTGTTTATTAGATTTATGAATTAGCTCTTGAGGTCTCAATCAATTTATATTGCTGCCAAAAGACATGTTGCATCCTGTGCAGTAGTAGAGTGACCAAGGACTTGGAAGTTAGCTATGAGAAATACAGAAGGAAACAATGTCTTTCTTCACCATGAAATTTCCTAACTTGTGGGCTTTCTTTAGGCTTTCTTGAGCATAGATTGCCCTGGATTTTGCAGTCTTTTAGGGGTTGTAAGCAAATAGCTACTATAGTTTTGTTTAATCTTGTTTAAGCCTGGTTCTTTTAGTTAGGAATTATTATGTTTTGGTTTGGTTTGGTTTGGGTTTTTTTGGTTTTGTTTTGTTTTGTTTTGTTTTGTTTTGTTTTGTTTTGTTTTGTTTTTAATATTATCCAACACCATTCATTATTTCATGGAATTAAACACCTGGCAATAGCAGTGTACCAGTCCCTGCTGTTATATACAATTCTAAAGGAGTTGGCCTGTTATCTTAAGTATTTTAACAATAAAAGCGATCTTCATCTTATTAGTAGAATATTAGATTGACATTAACTGTTCTTAAACTTTGGGTGGTTTGGTAGCAGTTAGCAACTGCAAACTGGAGGCTTATAGTAGTTCCCAAAACGCAGCCAGTACTGCACATATAGATGCAAAATGAAGAATGAGCAGTTCTGTTTTTGTCATATTTACCAACTATTCCAATTAGATTTTGTCTATTGAAATGTGCTTGCTCTTTGGCAAAATTTGTCCCTAATTTTCTGATACAAGTAAATAATTAAGAATTATTGTTGAGAAGTAGGAATTGGACTTGGATAACTTCAGATATGGATTTTTATTGGAGCAAAGAACTGTGCAGTCACAGAGAAATCATGTGAATTTGCCTACCCATACTGAGCCAGGGGAGGAGAAAAAATAAAAGGTATATGGTTGTGCTCTCCAGTAATTGCTGTAAAAAATACATGAGCTTGCAGAAAATTTTCTTTCCATTTTGGAGTGCATATAAATGTTATCTTCAGTTTAATTAACGTATGCTGTTAATCTGTTGCTTCATCTATTAAAAATGGAATTACTTTGGCAGAAGTAGATAAATTTATTCTCAACTACAAAACCAAGCACCATACATTCTGCCTGGTGTTGTATATGTAATATTAGTTATGCTGGATCACCAGCAGTCAGAGAGGCAACATTTTTCCGTTTCCCTTTTGGAAGGGAATGATACATATTCAATGAAGAAAGCAAAATATTACTCGTAGGAGAGGTGTTTTAGCCTAGTAAAATTGGCCTTGTAAAATCTGTTCCTGGCTTTACTGCAGATTCACATGCATCATTTTCCAAAACTGGGATGCCGTTTTTTTTCTTCTGTCTTTCTAGACATCACACCACTGTATAGTTCCACTTACCAAATATTCTCTTCAGGAATGTAAATGCAGCTGTAATACACAATTTCTAATTGTAATAATGATGTATACAACCTTTTTGAAATTACTTAGTCTGGCTATGTTAGCAGTAACGTGCATGCAGAGTATTGTGGAGTCAAGTTTAAAAACTTTTGTTTTTTTTATTAAATCCATGCACTTTGCCTGCCTCCCACATTGCCCCAAAGCAGAGTGCCGTGAAAGACCTCAGTCAGGTGCATGGATTTACTATTCCAAAAAGAAGTCTGTGTCTATTAGAAGACGTCCCCAGAAATTTTCATTTCCCCTGTTTCTCAAAAGACATTGTATGGGGAGACAGCTTTTTATAACACAGGATTTTTCATGCACTCCTCTACCAAGCTATGGGTAGCAAGGATCCCTTCTCCAAAGATTCGAAGCAAAGGCAGTTCATGTGCCATAGAGTTGCTGAATTGTGCGGACTAATCCCTTTTTTCTCTAGCTATGCCATCCATTTGCTTCTCTGGTGAATGTGGCACTGAAACAACTATTTCTTTTCGTGAAATCCTGTATTTTGCTGCCATTATTGTAGAGAAATTAATGGGTCCAGACCTACAGTTACCACCAAATATTTGTCTGTTCAGACCGTAAGCACTGTGAGGACTTGACTGCCTTGTGGTTTGCTTGAGTCTAGTTAATGCCTTTGGATCTTGGTGGTGGTCCTCAAATTCTTCTCTAATGCAAACTATTTTTAAAGTTACACCTTTCTCCACAGTCCTTGCTGCAGAAGAACACCATTGCATTGCAGTCTGTTGAAGAATGGAGAGAGGAACAAAACCTTGTTTTCATCTTGCATTGTGCACTGTTGAAACAGCTATATAATTTCCGATGGCTTTTGGTGCATGGAACAGATGGAGGTTCTCCTCCTCTTCTCTTAAACATGTAAGGCAATGGCTGATTGTGTATATTATATATAGTTAAACTAATAATCAGATATTGGGAAACAAAAATTGCTGCTAACACATTATAGGAAAAATTCACATGACACTTTGCTAGCTGTGTTTCAGCATTTTGACAAGACCTTGCCTTCTGCACATAGTATTACGTATATACATAAAACTAAAAAATAATCACAGGACGTACTATGCAAACTTAGTCTATAGACTCTAGAGTCAAACCGAAAGTGTTAAAGGTGTAAATCTCATTAAAAGCCTCGCTCATTTCTGTGTATTTTACAAAGAGGAATTATGGTGTATTCATGTCAGCTAATTCTCAGTTACCATAGCAGCTTGTGGAAAAAGAATGGGGGACAATAATATTATATTTCTTTAGTGAACACTGAAAATAGCAGAAAAGTGCTTTTGAGAATTGCGTTCTCTGCTATGTGGCTCATATTTAAATGAAAAGATCAATGATTTAATCAGAACATACCAGTAATAAAGCGGAGCTTCTGCTGTGAGTATTCCCACTAAAAAAAATATCTTACTCTTCAGCTTTCTGTATTCATTTCACAGATGACAGAATATTCCTCATGATAAACAAAGTTTGTAGAATATGTTTTGAAGTGTTGTAACTTTTGTTCTCAGCAATAAGAGATATATCATTCTTAAAGGATACTTCAATGCTATAGTCTGAGGAAAATCGGTTATAGATATTTTTATTTTTTGACTGAAAGTAAATGAATAACACACAAACATCAGGTAATACATCAGCTGGAGTCAATTTTCAAAAGAGAATGGCTTTGAGTTGGAAATATAGCCTTTCATCAAATTCTGTTATTGCTTACATTGCTTTTCTATCACCCACTCTTTCTCTCTCCCAGCAAAGGAACACACAACAAAACTAATGAAACTTTGACACTTCTTCAAACTGAGAAATGCTTATTTCTCAGGTCAGTGTAGTCCTCTGGTCAGCTCAGAGACAACCTTAGTGTTTAAATGATTGAGATGAGTTTGAAGAAATGGCCTGGCTTTTCAGAGTAAGTTGCAGAGATGTATGCAAATAATTCCAGATTTCTCTATTTGAGTTTCTAAAGCCATTGTTTCCATAAATGACTGTGATATCTGAATAGCTGTCATTTATTTGACTTTTTTTTTTTTTTTTAATGTGACCCCAAAGATGGTGTAAATCTACTTCATGCTGCATTTGCATCAGTTTGAAAGTGTCTGGACTGGGTCATCTCACTTCTGAGTTTACATTTTTTCCTCTAAGTATACATTCAACTATCCTTTGTGTATTGGTAATGAAAAATTGTCTTTGTTTTCCAGATGTGACTCTATATCCAAAATAAAAATTCTCCTGTCACTTTCCCCATTCCTCTAACTAACAATGCCTCAAGCCTAGAGAAACTAGCACAGAGCCCTTAATTACTCCTGTCTCGCACTTCTTTTTGATAACTGGGAAACATTTGCTGTCCTGCCTGTCACTGAAGCCTGTAACCACATTCAATTTCATTCTCTCTAAAAAAAATTAGTGTTTCATGTGACAATAGCAGTTGATGCAGTCCTTGATTCTAATCTCTTTTGTTAACCTAACTTTCTGAACATGCATGTTTTTTCTCCTCTTTTTCCACTGTATTTATGAAAAACTCCTTCCTCCTTTGAAAATTCCTTCCCCATCCCCTATTTATTTGTTACACTGCATCGGAAAAACTTGAAAATACTTTGTGATGACCAGCATTGTTTAGTTACCCCTCAACCCATCTACCTACAGCCACTTTATTTCTCATTTTCATAAACCTTTGGGATATTGTCAGTTCCTCATGCTACTAGGGCAGCCACTATGTGTTGGTTTTGGCTGGGGTTAGAGTTAGTTTTCTTCATAGTAGCTATAGACATAGGCTATATTTTGGATTTGTGCTGGAAGCAGTGCTGATAATGCAGAGTTGTTTTAGTTATTGCTGAGAAGTGCTTGCATGGTGTAAAGGCTTTTTCTGCTCCACACATCGCCCCACCACTGAGTAGGCTAAGTGTGCAGAAGAAGTTGGGAGGGGACACAGCTGCGACAGTTGACCTCAACTGACCAAAGGGATATTCCATATTGTATGACGTCATGCTCAGCAATAAAACTAGAGGGAAGGTTGGCGGGGATGCTGTTGCTCAGGGACTGGCTGGGCATCGGTCAGTTGGTGGTGAGCAATTGTTTTCATTAGCATCACTTGGCTTTCTTGGCTTATATTTGTCTCTCCTGGTTATTTTCCTTTTCATTACAATTGTTGTTATTATTATTACCATTATTATATGTTCTTCCCATTATTAAACTGCTCTTATCTCAACCCATGAGTTTTCTCACTTTTTCCCTTCCAATTTTCTTCCCCGCATCCTGCTGTGGGTGTGACTGAACAAGCAGCTGTGTGGTGCCTGGTTGCTGGCTGGGGTTAAACCAAAACACACGAGTTGTGTCACAATGCCTGACTGGTGCTCAGAAGATCTATCTTCTGCTGCAGGTTAGTGCTGGTGCCTTGCAGTTTGCATTCCTGCTGTAGTTCCTGAATCTTTTCTTACTGTGTTTTCCTTTCATTTCTGCACAGTTACTGCTTCTGTCTGCCTTGGCCATTGCACCTATTTAGGCTGACCTTTGGTCTTAATTCTTGGGACTCATGATCACCTAACAACCGTGCATCATCCTAACAAGCAAGGACTTTGGGACTAGTGTTTTTTCCTACTAGAGAAGGATATTCTTCCAGTGCTTGACTCCAAGATGTTACTGTAACTTGTATTATTTATTTTAATACCCTCCCTTACCCTCCCCTCATAATTTTTTGTAAGTTATTATTGGTCCTCTTATTGTCTATCCTGAACAGAAGGGTCCACTTACACATTTCACTTATAAATAAGCAATATAGTACCTGTACCCTATATTAAAGCCATTCACTAACAAGTAAGAGGTCACCAGGTACGACCATTTTTTTTTCTCTCTTCTCCGGTTCCCCAGTTTGGTCTAAGCTTGAGAAGAAAGCCATGAGAGATTTACATTTCATTTTCATATGCACTTCATTTAAGTGGAATAACCTTTCAGAAACTCTACTTAAACAACCGAGAACATTGTTACAAACTGATTTTTCATGCCTCCTCTTGTGAGTGAGGAGAAGGGGGATTGCAAAATAAATTAACAAAATGGTTTCCCCATGGCCTCTGATTGGTATACTTTTTAGTGGATTATATAAAAACGGTGTCAAATTTACTGCTGCTGAAGATTTCACCTTTAAGGATATTTTCTTCACTGTTGGAAAAGAGATTGGATTTGATAATGTGGCTGCACCTTGAATTACTAGAGATGCCTTACTGTTTGTCCAAACAGCTAAAATGCATAAGACAATTGAAAATGAAGTTCTTCTTATTGATTTGCTGCATATTTGACTGACTCTCTGGAGAACAGTTTGATAGAAGAGCATATATCATCACTCTTACAAGTAGTTCTGAAATTTTACAAGAATGACAGGTGCTGGCAAAATGGCTTTACTAATCAGACCTGCACAATAAGAGCAACTAAAATGCACCGTGCTTTTCAGTTTCAGTAGAAAAGACTTTTTCTAAACAAATGTTTGTGTGAATGAATTCATGTCTGGAGTTTTCATGAGAGATGGAGACCTTGCTGGAACCTCTGAAGAAGCAGCAAGCTAACAAAAAATGAATGCTATATTTACCAGGAAAAGTCTGTATGGGACATAATGATTCTTGATGGAAATAATACTTTTGTAGTTTATAGAAATGTGGGCTTAAATAAGCTATGATCAAGAATAGTATGACTCTATGAACCAGATCGCCAGAAGACAAAACTGAGATGAAACAGAAGTCCATAGAACCACACCTATGCAATTCCTTAGTTCAGGTGTTTTGCTCTTTCTTCCTCATGTGACTGCTTGCCCACTCCCACCAATGAAGATAAAAAATTACATTATTAAAAAAAATAAATTATTCACTCAATTCTTCAATTTTTTTTNCGAACAAATATTTGAAAATAATATTGCGATTATTTTACCTGTCCATCTTCTCTTCTGAGTGTACAGAAGAGAAGGGGAACAGAGGCCTCCAGAGGTCCTTTGCAACTACAAAGGAATGTTTTTATTTTTCAAAATAGACAATTTGATTTTTTATAACTATTTTGGGAAAAATATTAATATTTTAATTTTGACATATGAAGCATAACTTCTTTAGGAAGTTTTTTTGCTTTGACTAGATACACACATGATGCATAGATAAACTGTGGATTGTTGGAAAGAGTTAAATGCTAAAGATGGTAACATATTCCTTGTTTAAGAAGTCAGCACATCCCTCCTTGAAAGCCAATACTCCTAACTTTTGGTTTTTATAAATGTAAATGTTTATGTGCTCCATCCCAACCCCTCATTGACTAATGTCTGTGCATTGCCCTTAAGTTTTCTCATGCTTTTCAGCATCAACATCCTGTCTCCCATTTCTTTCTGGCCTAAAGACAAAACACGTTAGATGCTTTTTCTTTCTGGGCACGGCACAGCGCTGCTGTAAGTCTTGCCTGGTTACCATAATGACAAGTAATTGCAGTCCTTCACTTTCGAAGTTTACCCTGTCTCAAGTGTAACGGCACTGACAGGAGAGGGGATGTTATACTGTAAAAAAGTCAAGTCATGAACCTGTTGTGAACTATTTAAAGAAAATTCCTTTAGTCACCAGTACCTTAGAGGAAGGCATGATATTCTGACTCCATTGTGATTTCAACTGATTCCAGAAGGACGAGCTTTCCCCTGCAGGAACTGACCTTGTGCCAGTGACATCAATGGAAACATTGCCATTGACATTATTGGGAATTGGATCAGATGCACAGTTTACACCAGTCATGTGATAACTGTTGGTAATGTCATTTCTCTTATCACATGAGTAGTTTCTGGGCAATAGTACATGTTAAGACTTCAGTTTGCTTCTTGCAATGGATATGGTGACTTAGTATTGAAACATGATGATCAATAATTTTGTTCCTTTGAGAAAGTCTAGCCAGTGATTTTTTTGAACTTAATTGGACTAGTAGAAGGCAATCTAGCAGAGCTGATAGTAATCAATGCAGTTAAAAAGGAAGCTGTGCATAAAAATGGCTGAATACATTAATGTAAATAGCTGTCTTTTCCTGGTCACAATCTTCAAATGGCATGAAGCTAGACTTAATAGCTACAAGCTTTGACAAAGCAGTTCAAGCAGCAAACTAAGAAATGCCATTTTTGGGTATTTGAGCTTTGAAGAAATCAGTGAAGTGATTTCTGAACTAAAGCAAAACCTATTTCTGGCATTGAGTTTCAGGCCAACATCTGGGCTGCAAACTGCAGTTCAACATCAACTGCCTAATGTCTGCAGGTGTTGAGCAAAAGCTATACCAGACTCTAGTACTGGAACCCAAGTGGTGTCACCTCAATTTGAAGAATATTTCAGCCAGAGGTAGTGATGTTGTTAAGTTATCATTTCACTAAGGATTTTGACTGTTTTCTCAGCCAAGTCCTTTTATTGTCAATACCCAGGTACTAGATGCTTCCAATTTTACAGAAAGCCTATGTGTACCAACACACATATTCACACTCTAGCCTCTGGATCATTATGTGATTATTCTCACCTTTCTGTAAAACTATACTGGAATATAAATATGAACTTTTCTGTTCTGCCCATACAAACGTTCAAATTCAAATTATTTTCTGTCCTATTTTTTACCTTGTTGCATCTACATTGATAAGGCTAACTCAATGAGTGATCAGACTGCTCATCTTGGCCACTTATTTGATTGTACTACTAGAAATTTCTACAATGAGAATTTTTTGGGTGGGTGCAACTATAGTTTGTTGCTTCTGAGGGAAGGTGGGAAAAAAGTTAATAAAAAATTATACAGACATAACTTTTTAAAGAAATATTTTTTATCACATTTCAAACATGAAAAAAAAAAAGGAAAAATATTTTGAAAGTTTAATTTCTCCTTTCATCTTAATATCTCTTATCCCTTCACTAGGAAGGTTCTGTAGTTTGGATAATAGTGACAATGCATTATTTCCAAACAAACAAACAGCCAGTTTTCAACATCTAGACTTTCAAAAATCTCATTTTGAGAGTAGAAAAGGTATTTTTTTAATATATGCTCTTTCTTTCTTTCTTTCTTTCTTTCTTTCTTTCTTTCTTTCTTTCTTTCTTTCTTTCTTTCTTTCTTTCTTTCTCTGTTTTCCATCCTTTTCCACTTAGAAATGATAAATTTTGAGAGAAGGGGAAAATCAGTCACATTTTCAGACTTTCCCTGAGAAAACTTTAGTAGACCACTATTCTCCTTCTACTATCAGAAAAGCTTTTATACTAAAAAATATTGTCCAGCAAGAATTCATTAGTATTTTTCAGCCATTCTTCTGGTTTTGGTGCTTACAGGTGCAGATGTGCTTGGTATTTATGTTCATTTTAGGAATGGTTTCATAGCAGTTAAGAGGAGCTACACGAGCAGTATTTCTGTTGGGAAGGTGGGGAATATTGTAGCGAACATACAGACTAAATTCCAGTCTTAAAAGTGAATGAACAAGTTCTCCCATTGGTGGGTGAAAAATAGGTGATTTTTGATATTCTTTTCATGGGCAATATATATTTCTTACTATTTTGTTAATGTAAATTCTTTATAATTCATTACTTACTAGTCTGTGTACTTCTGTACACTAGAAATATTTCCACAATTCAGATGAAGATGCTGTAACTGTATTTTAATGAAATCTTGCATTACTTAGACTACATTACTTTTGCCAAATGCACTGTTGAACATTTACAAGTATACTATGAAGTACTATCATAACAAAATTATACTTGTCAAACAAATGAGCAAAGTACATTTTAAGATGCATTACTCTGTTTTTAATTGTATTTGTTCACTTCCTTGCTACATTAAATCATAAAACACTGTAATCTGTGATGGAACTTCCAGCCAGTGTGAATTACTACATTTTTACTGTACACATTTTATGAGATTGCAGTTTATTTATTTATTTTAAACCTACTTAGCCACTAAAGGCTTTGGTAATATCAGGACAAATACATTAATGTCTGTGTTTCTGTTATAGACTACAATATAGTTCAATTTTTGATCATGGACGAAAAGTCTGGTTCCATCTAATAACTCATCTTTATCAATTTAACAGGGATCTCTAATGTCTCTTAAAACAGTGCATTAATGAATGTATGTAGTTATGAGTAACGAAGGAAGAGTCTGTGATACTAACAGTGTCAGTTGGAAGGAAAGGTCTGGTTTGCAAGATTATTCCTTTATAATCTTAATTTTATTGTCATGAACCCTTGTGTAGCTAGAAACTATTCAGCAAAAAGTCCGAGTCAAATTCTCTCTGATTCCCACAAACAATTTTCTTGATTCTAAGTATGATTCCTGTGAGCATATATGAAAATGGAATTAATTTCTTAGAGAACTGGGAACAAATAGGCCAACAAAAATTTAACAAGCAGTTCAATATTCTTGTTCAAAGAATATGGGTTTTTTTTACTTAATTTAAAAATGGAAGGGAGATATTTGGTTACTTGTATGCATATGATTAGAGAATGTTTCCCAGATTTTGAAAGTCTCTCTTCCACTTGATAATGATTACTCCATCAGAACAGTGTGTGGATGGAATATAATTCAATAAAAATATAAGATTTGAAATGTTAAGCTAGTGATGAAAACTCACAGAATTAAATTATCGGCACTGCAAAACGATTTAATTGGAACTGTACAGTCCCAGTTTAAATATCTACAAGTATCTTGAATGGGACACTAACAAAAAGAAAATAATGCCTTGGCTGGAAGTTCAGCTTCAGAGCTCTTAACCAGCTTTTGGCCCATGGTCCTCTCACTCCCTAAATAGCATTTTTGTTTAAAAACTCTGAATTTTCATGTTAGGAACTCAGTGCAGCCCATTTGCCATGTGTATGCAAAAGTTCCCTTGTATAGGGCAGAACATAAAATAGGTAGTTTTGTATCTATGAAATGGCACATTGCTCTGTGCGATGTAAACAACAGATGATTGTGAGAAGCTAATTGTGATCCATAGTGATACTGTTCTTACTAGCCAGAGACAAGCATATTCATTAACCTTGACAAAGCACTGCTAAATGACATCTTGAATTTGTCTGCCAATACGGGCTACAATTATCAAATCAATTGGCTTTGCAGAAAATCAGTTCCTATTCTTCTACATGGCTCTTTTCTGTTGGCACTACCTGTGCAATTTTGGCCTTGCCAAACACTTCTTTGATGGGGGAGCTCCCTACGTTTTATTAAGAAGCCAGTATTTTCAGAAATATGGCTTGAAAACAAGGATCTCAAAATAAAGGAAACATTATTACAAAATAAAAACTAAATTCAATATTCACATGTGCAATTCCTAGCATCAGTTGTTATTTTGCATAGTTAATTTCAGCATATGAAGAGTGAAAACTTCATTCATGACCAGGAAAATAATGAGGTTGAACAGACATGATTCCCTCCCCCCACCAAGCAGGCCAATTACAATTGTTTCTTAGAATGATAATTTTATACTTTTGTAACAGGATGTACAGGTCTTCAATTAATTAAACATGTTACTATAGGTATGCATATATTTATTACAAATTAAATTTTGCACATATTTTACATGTAAATTAATTAATCAATAGACAATGAAAGTGAACAATAATCACTGTCTCAGCAAGGGATAGCATTGTAGTTCTTCATGGAAATTGGTTATAATCTCTGAGAGTCATTACTGAAGTTGCATGCTGCTATAAACATTCATCCTTGTTTAAGAACTCTTAAATAGTTGTAATAACATTTACTTAATCTCTACTTAGTTCTCTGTGGAATAATTAAACTCTTATTTGGTATACGATATTGAGAAGGAAATCATGAAAAGTCCCTGGTTTTTTAGTCATTGCCATTGGAGAATGTTCGGCTGCTAGTAAGTAAATAATTCATTTATTTTGCTCTGTAAGTGCCAATCTCAGGTTAAAGATTTTATTGCACTTTTCTTTGAGAAGCATATATTTTTCTTCCTGATTAATCTTTGGATAACTTTAAAAAAGGCGTTTAACCCTCATATTGAATTTTTTTTTAACTTCCCTTGACTGCTATCAGCAGCCTGCCTGCCCTCCCTGGTGCTCGTTCAGCATCTTCAGATTCAGCACTTTCTGTCATTGATTGATAGAAGACACTTTCCCAGTTACTGAGTCAGACACATCAGGGAGAGACAGACAGGCTGCAGAAGAAAATTTAATCAAGCAAAAGTAATTTGGAACTAGAACTCAGTACTAAAATCTGCTACAAAGTATATAAAATTTCTAAATATTGCTTAGTAGATAGCGGGTATTTAATACAAAAATTTAAATGAGAGTACTGTGAAGCACACCTTTTTAAGAATGATAACATAGTGTACAAAACAAAACAGTGAATCATAGGGGCTGGATTTATTGTCATTATATTCAAAAGTGTCTTTGATTTTACCATATTGTAACTAAGTATGCCAGCAGCGAATTTGGTACACAGTACTCACTCTTCTCACTGATGATTCAATTAACATGTAGTGGCTTTTAATAAATGGGTTTAGTGAACTCCATCCAGGTACTCGCAGAAACATGTTGCATGATTCCAGTCGTGGAACAATGCCATAGTCAACACAACAATTTAGATAAGAGCCTGTGATAAACCTGCTTTCCCATTCTAAAGGAACTGTTTCCTTGAAAAAGTGAGTTCATGGTCTGCACCTGAGTGCCTAGGGAAGGGGAGAAGGAAAGAAAAGAAGAGGCAATGATCACTGCAGCCAGATTCTCGGGGCTGAGCTGCTACAGTTCTTTTATTGTAACTAAAGGTTTGGTTCACTATTTACAGAGCGACTTGAGAAAAGTCCCTGAAGGTTTCCTGAAGCTGGTTCAGTCCTGGACGCTCTCATCTGTCCACTAGCGGCATAGTTTTCTGTTCTGCAAACACCATCCTTAACATGGGGATTAACGTCCCCATTGGAACATACTTTTCCTGAGGGAAACTCAAAATTAAATGACGTTCTAAAAACTTAAGAAATGTAGCAGAGATCCACAACATTGTTATGAAAAACCAATATATTTTTCTCAAACGTATATGCTTGGAAAAGGAAAGTGCCCAGTCCTATCTAATGTGTACAAATAAATTGCATGGTATTCTGATTTCTCAGTCAAAGATATTTTCTTAAGTGTAAGAACACTGTATCACATTCTTTATGGCCACTGACCAACCTTTCTGTGCCTTTTAACATCGAGGAAAGCATCAAGAGGGCAAGACTGCCAAACAATTTACCTTTCCGTGCAAGTTTAGGAAATACTGGGATTTTTTTCTGATTTAGGAGGCAAGCGGTAATGTTAAATTTCTGAAAGCTCTTTTTGTTGTTCCATTTTCTCCCTAACAAAAATCAAAATGGAATTCAGTACTGTTCTAGTTTTGATTATATTCCTGCTGTAATATATTGGGATCACAAGGTAAGCACTTTTACTTTTT
>VXBL01005515.1:1123989-1144337 GCA_013400195.1 Aramus guarauna | reverse complement strand
AGAGGGGGGGGGACGGGGACAGAAGATATGCACCTATGTCCAAAACTGTGGTTCTGAGAAGTCTTCCTTAGATGATGCCTAACTTGTGCATTAATTAATTTGTCTTATTTTAAATTCATTTGTTCTGCACCTATTTATAAATGCTCCTCTGAAGATTTTGTGTAGCATTTTTCTAAAATCTTGCATAAATGCTGATGGGAAAAGGCTTTCTTTGATAACATAATTCTTCTCGTCAGTATTTGTATAAAATCAAAAGTTTTAAATGAAAATAATGAAAGTTACATAGGTCCATATGCTTTTTTTGTTTTATACTTTCTGCATTTCTCATTGACAGGCATTCATCAATAAAGCATGACACCTTTGTTGATGATACACAAGAGCTGAAAGTCTTGTGGTCAACAAAGAGTAAATAAAATCAAGCAATTATAGTGTCACTTTCAAGATTTGCAGTTTTCGCATGATTCTGAATAATTTCTTATAGGTGTGGCACTAAGTGTGGAGGGTAGAGTACGAACTAGAAAAATTAATGCCACTCTTTGGGCTACTATGAGCATGTTAACAGTGGGCATCTGCCTTGTCTCCTACTTCTCCTACTTTGATGATCTACCCTAACCCTGCTTAGATTCTGAGAGGGAAGACAATGTCAGATAGAACTATAGTAACTGCTGCTTGTTGCTTCCAAGTTTTTAATAAGTATTGTCATCGTTATGAAAAATAATTAGTGGTGTACATAATAGTGAACTTCTGACCTGAAAAATTGCAGATCCAATTTGATTTGATGGCTGGAGTTAAGTATGCAATGTTAAAATGGATATTATTAAAACTTGTTAAAAAAAATAATTACAAAAATTCCCATGAGAAATTGAGTGGCTGTGGAAGAATTCTTAATGGAAAATGCTTTAGTGGCTCAGAAATCTAAGCTATTTTTTTCTATAGAATAGAGCTATTTTTGCTGAAAAATTGTTCTGTCATGTTTCTTATCTGAACTTTCTCCTTAAATAATTACCTTAAGAGTTTTACTTAAAATTCTTTTCTTTGGCTTTAATTCTTGAAAAGGTTGGTAATACTTGAAGGAGAACATTTATATATGAAAAAGATCCAAAGTATGTGAAAAAACACTTATTCATGCAGTAAAATGAATCTAAGGGGTATTGTGCATGTATACAGGGGTGATTTGACTTGTCTGCACACAGGCATTGGGAATGGAAAGGTAGATGTCCATGTACACCTCAGATACTTGCAGGTCTCTCTACTTTCAAAACAGATAGCTTTCAGCTATAAGTGAAATGGATACTACTTCCTATTGCCAAAATATTGAATGAATTTGGTGAGACTATGTCTTTGTATGGTAACTGTGCTTACAATGAAGCAGATAAGCAATTTGAAAATTTGTCTAGCAGAACTGCAAGCATTTTGTTTATCATGTATGTTTTGTCTTTTTAAATTCCTTGGGTTTTGTCTGTCTTTATTGCAGCATTGCAAAGAAAACTTAGCCTATTTGTTTGGTTATTTTTCTTTTCTGCAAGAATTTTTTTGCATACTCAGAAAATGGCCGGTTTTTACTAAGAAATATGCACAACCAAGCAGCATTTCTATGAGTTAGTCTACATTCAAAATACTTGAATTTGAAAAATTGAATGCACTAACTTCTGACTCCTTAAAAAAGAGATGATGACAAAATATTCAGACTTTGATTCAAGTATAGCCCTATCCTTTGTTGTGCTTTGTTTTATTTTTCAAATGATGTTGAGTCAACAAATGCTGAAGTAATGCAGTATAAATTAACTACTGTGGGTTTTGCCTTCCTCAGAGTCAGGGAGGGAGGAAAACACAGGTGGGGGTTTTGTGCAGTTATTGAGTTCTCTCAAGTGTGAAACACACAAGCAGTTGCTACACAAACACATGCCACAAAATAGAAAATAAAAAAAAAAAAAGGACATGTATGTGGGACTTACCTTAGTTAGAAACTTGTATATGCTTTTATTCTCAATGTTAGTAGGCCTAAGCACATGAAGGAAACACCTTTCATTATTATACAAGCATCTGTAGAAATTCTGGAAATTACTTTGTCCAAACAAAGCAAGCAAGCTTGCTACAGCGAACTAAGCCCAAAAGTATTGAGCAAGCTAGTTCCCTGTAATTCTTGTTAATTCTTTGGTGTAAGAGACAATATTTTTATTGTGCAGTTTGCAAAGTGCGTGGTGAAAAGGGATCCTCATGTATGTCCAGGGATTCTAGATGCTGGTGCAATATAAATTACTTAACACTGATAAGAATTTCTGTACATGGTAATTGTTGAGAAGGATTTTTATTCATAGTGCATTTAAAACCAATCCCTAGTCCTCTCTTCTTCAACTCAAAAGTTTTTGTTTTGCTTTAAGTTAGTGTCTGCATGTGAAAAAATGATAGGACAGTGAAATAAAGTGATTGGTCCTGCTTTACTGAAATGTAATTAAACATAAGGTGAGGTGAAATAGTAAACTTAGAATTAGTGTTGAGAATAGAGATTAAATGTGGAGCAGTGCTTCTTTTTGAAGTGATAGGGTTCCATGCAATGTACAGTATTTTTTTTAGTTCTGCTGAAATAGTCCTGACATATATTTCAAATTAATTTTTTGTTTCTTTTAATATTACATCATTTTATGTCTTATCTTTATTGCTTATCTTTTCCTATCTCTGTGTTTTTATTACTCAGAGCTGAGTTTTTACGTTACCTCATGTGTATTAAAAATAATTAAGCAGCAATTAATGATTTTTATATCATTATATATATATTAGATAAGGCATTAATTTGCAACTTCGAAAGCTCTTGTAGTGATTGGTTTGGGTGCCATGGAAAGAAATCAGTTAAACTAAACTGAACAGAGAACAATACATTTTCTCTGAATATTTGTGTTGCTGAGGAAGGAAGTAATGTTCTATACACATCACTCAGTGGAAGACTTCCAGTACTGAAGAAAAGATTTTACTGTATTGCAAAGATATCTCCTGCAATGAAGACAGAATGAGAGGTTTTCTTAAATCTGTCAGTACATTGATTTATTACACACACTGTAAAGAGCATAAGAATAGATTCTCAGCTAGAGCTCATTGTCATAGGATATCAATCTTCAGAAGCAGCATAGGAATTCTGGTTTCAATTATTGTTTGCTGAAATTTTCATGCTAATCTCTGACAACTTTTATCTTGCTTCTCTCCAATTCTAAGTGAGATCCAAGTTTTCAGATTGGACATTTATCCTTAGCAGTGCAGCTCCTATGAGAATGAAAAAGGTAAAATTCTGGATCGTATGTCACAACCTAACTAACACCGCAAAGATCAGTCAGATATCTTGAGGCATGTACTGTGCCACAGGATAAACCACGCTGCCTCCCTGTGAGCCTCTGTCAGGCAATGGAGGCTGCCTACATTCTAGCGTGTTAGACAACACACTGCCTTTGGGAAAACTCATTTAACGCAGTACATATGCTTAAATACTTTAGTATCCTGGGAGCAAAACCCCTATGTTTCTGTCTGGGAAATGAAGGAAATATCTGTCCTGAGCTTTCTGAACACTTCAGAATCTCTCATGCCCAAGCCAAATCCCAGTGATCCCATTTATCTCCCTTTGAGGGTCTGATTTAGTAAGTGTATGTTGATAATGCTCAACTTACTCCTTTAGGAGCAGGCTCCACATCAGATGTACTAGCTGGTGCAAAAATAGCTAAACTATAGTGGTAAGATCCTATTTTTTATGAACTTGGGGTTAAAGTGAAAAGATTCATGATTTCTCTTGGTGGTTCTCATATAATATTGTCTTTTAAGCCTTGATAATATTTATCTAGTCTTTGCATAATGACCTCTTAGCAAAAGTATTCAGGCAGAAACCTGATTAATAAAGTGACGAAGTGATGGAAAGGAACAGTGTTCATGATGTATCCTCGTTCTCAGGAGATTCCATATTAATATGTTGTAGGCAGCTCCTTGATCAGCATAGCTGGTTGGTTTGGACTTTGGTCTAGTGCCATAAACCCTTCAGCGACCTTCAGCATTTAATTCAGGATTCCATGTTGCACTGCAGGACTTAACTGCCTAAATGTGAAGCAAGGTAATGTGCCGTGCTGGAGTGCCTGTTTACCTGCAGTAAATACCTCCTTTTGCTCACAGTAGCCTATTCCGCTTCATAAACAGGCTACACATGGAAAGTAGTAATTTAAAAGAAAATTTAAACCTTTATTGAAAGGTTATGACTAAGGAAAGTTCTTAAGTTACAGAAATCATTAGAATAAGAGTAATATATGCACTTACAACTAGTTAGGCTTACAACGAAATAATACATTCTCTAAAGCTGGCTTTTCTTTGTGCTTTGGAGTTGGTCTAGATGATCTCCAGAGGTCCCTTCCAACCCCTTCCATTCTGTGGTTCTGATGATAATTTTCTTTTGCATAGGCAAGTGGACTGATCAGCTTCTACAAGAGAATCATCTAGTCTAATCCTTGAAAAACAAAATGCAGTGTTTCATCTTTCTTAATCATCTGATAAATCAAGCTTTCTAAAACTATTTCCAACAAGATAATTCACAACTATTAATTTTGATCAGTTGGAGGTGAACATAATCCCTTGACCTGCCAGCAAACAGCCAATGTTACAGACTTTCTAAAAATGACAAATATTTCCATATAGAAAAATATGAAAATAAACTACTAAAAATTATTACGAGTTTATATAGTACCACTCATCTTAAAATGTACAAAAGATGCACCAAAATGTTTAAGTGTATGCGTAACTCTAAAGTTTGTCACAGCTATAATAAAGAATATAATTTGACTCTTCTGTAGTTTCACTTTAGAGTTTGCATAAACTTATAATTAAGCAAGTGCTTAAGCACTTTGCTGGATCTTGGCCTAAGAGCTTAATGATTATTTTACAGTATAATGACATGTCCAGTATGAAGGGAAACAAAACCTCTGTCTATAGAACTTATTTGCCATGAAAAAGTCTGTCGGTATGTTGCATGATAATCAGTTCAATTCAATGTACAGTAAATTGGATCATTATTATTAATTTTCTCATCTCCCAAGCAATTCATGAACCATTTTTAGAATTTCAGAAAAACAGTTCATGAATCAGACAAAAAAAATTAAATAAGAACCCAGCCCACAATGAGATGATGAGTCAGAGTTCTTTTCTGTAGCAGTGTCGACCAAAGTACATCTGAGATCTAATGAGGATTGGCACTGATGCAGAAAAGGCCATGATGAGCATGAAACAATGTGTTGAATTTACATGTTAAGACTTTTTGTTGGTTTTGGCAATTTCACTGAAGATTATCTGCAAAATCCATAAACATCTGGATGAGGAGAGAGAGTGGGGGGGTATCACTTTATACTAAAATGATGGAGTTTATATTGGGATACAATACTATAAATGGAAGAGGAAAGTAGTTTCTTGCACAGCTGTTTCCAATTTTGCTAATCTATATTTCAGGCCAAATTCACCATGGAATTAAACCACACATTTACATTGATGTGTATGTGTCTGAATTAAAGATATGGGGAAAAAAAAACTTTTGAAGATCACTAAATCTCAATAATACTTTGGAGGTATTTAGTCAGCTTTATTTTCAGAAGACAAAATTAGCAAGTACAGCTGCTATTTGTGGGCCTGTAGTTTTTGAAAGCGAAGGACTAAGTTTTCAAAAGGACATATGCACATTTTTAGGCCCTGAAAAATGGGAGCAAAAAAGGCTGTTCGGAGTTAAAGCTTACATTTCAGTCTGATTTTGAGCAGTTTCATTCTAAAGGTTCTGTGTAAACATTTGAACTTGAAGTTGCTGAGTATCTACAGATTTTAATAGAAGTTTTTAACAACAGATGCATATGCATATAAAATCTGGGATCCAGCAATGGTTCTCATGGCATATTCTGAAAACATAAGAGTATGTCTCTTTGCATTTATTTGTAAAACACTAACTATCCATAGCCTTTTTCAAAGGTTTTCCTGCCTTTAAGAAATAAACTGGATGCGTTTTGCTTCAGTAAAAAGAAAGAATGAAGAGATCAGAAGTGGAGGACAGTGTTTGACAAAGGTCGTGATGAAGCTCATGAAATTATTGTGTGTGTACTGAGATTGTTGTTAAGATTCCCTTTTTAGCGTGTATAATTAAGAGTATTAATGAGAGCTATATAACAAAAAAAAAACTTGGATAAAGTGCACATTCCTATTTGTATTACAGTGTACAGTATGGCAAAGATTGCCACAGTGGGATTGGTTTTCCAGTGCTTATTGAGGACAATAAAGGCACTACATCTTGTTTAGACCAAATAGTACATTTGAAAGAGTAGATGTAGTTTCAGACATTAAAAAAAATAAATCTCTTCTTTCTTAAACAAATAGCTTTCAAAATGGAAGCAGGTATTTTTCCTTCCTGGAGATACTAAATCTAAAACTATGTGAAATATATAGAGACATTTTTAAGGTTAGTGTGTTTATGCACGTGCTATAGTGCTACAGTTAACTATAGACCAGAGATATTGTCAGTATTATGTTGTATGGGCCTGATCCAGTGCTACTTTATGGCACATTTATAAATAAAGTCCTTCCAACTTCAGCAGGCTGTGTTGCCAGTTTGTTATAGCATAAGGCTACAGCATGACATAGTCTAAGGAACTCAAAAATATGATCTTAAGTCATACCTTTTATTAGAGCTATTTTATATCCAAAATATCAAATAAATACACACCACATGTTCAGTCATGGTACTGATCTGATTATGGCATACAAATTTTAACAGACTGTTTATAAATTCTTGCTTTCTGCTCATCTTTTGGTACTAAAAAGAAATATTCATACTTGTAAAGCATGATCACCAACTGCAAAGACTCAGGGTTTTCAGGTCAGGATCTGTTTACTTCTTTTACTTCTATGACTAATGATAGTAATAAAATCTTTTGGAACATTTACTTCTTTACAACCTAAAGTTGAGGGAATTTGTGGTTTCATACTTTCAGCTTGTTTTTTCCTGTCATTTCACACTTGAAGCTCTTGAACACTCCAAAAATTGGACATTGCCTGGTGCAAATAATAAAACTATTGTTTTTAATTAAAGAGGAGATTTGGAGGGAAGTTACCAAAATTTGAGTGCAGCTAATAAGTTTTGAAGACTATGTACAGCTATTTTCTCTGCTGTTCAATTAAAAAAAATTATTGTAACTATAGAAACTACTAAATCACATGATTTACATGCTATTTGGAAAAGATAGGTTTCTCTTTACAGAGAGATACCAGTATGTCGTTTGAGCTGTAGAGTTTATATGCTTATATTACTAAAAACAGAATGCCAACAACAGATTACCAAGGATTTTAAGAAAAGGACATTGTTTACTTGAAGGAAATAATGGCAAACCACTTTACAAGCTGTGGGTTGTCATATGTTTTTCTTTAAACGTCTCAGATCTTTACATTTATATTAGAAACTTTATGTTCTAATTGATTGTACATTAAGGTCTAAGCTTTTTTTTTTAAAAAGGGAAATAAAGAAAAATAACTGTTTTTCTATTCCTAATGAGTTCTTTATACATTTAAAGGAGAATGATTAAAAAAAAAGGAAACTGGAAGGCATTCTGGAATTTGTTTTAAATATTTGTTAGCTAACTACAGCAAAGCTTTTCATTCAAATCCAAGGAAGTTTAGTAGGTCTCTAAGTATACACGTTTTCTGTATGTTTTTTTGTATATGGATGTCTCAAAATTCATAGTGTGTACGTACATCAGGTAGGTGTCATGGTAAACAACATGTTGATTTTTAAAAGCACCCTCCATTGTGGACATGTTATTTTCATTTCAAGTCAACCAGATGATCCCAGTTTCTAGGCATTGTTGACAGACAGCTAGCACCCTCTATAAAAGTTTGAACCATAGATATGACATTCAAAAACTAAATATGTCTGGATGGTCCTCAGATCTTAAGTGAGAAATTCAGGATCCAAGATCTGGATGTACATCCCACGAGGCATCTTAACTTTGGTTTGGGCAGGACATGAGTACATTCCATCCCTTCTTTCTCTTTTACTTTTCATGTGATACCAGGGTCCAGATGAACAAGGAGTTAGTTACCTGTTGTCTCTTGTCCCAGAATGTAAATGTAGCCCAAGCAAACTCTTATTTACTACAGACAAGAGAGCTGTGGAACTCCTTGCCAAAGTAGTTGTGGTTGCAAGACATAAGTCCAAGAAAAAAATGGGAAGTGCTCGAAAAAGAGCTATTTTGCATTGCTCAGCACCAGGGTGCACAAGTATCTACATCTTAATCATCAGCAGGACATAAACTATGATCTATGTAAAAATATTGGGCTAGACAGGTCATGGAACTGAAACACTATGTCCATGCTTTTGTCTGTATGTGCACCTCTGAAATGCTGTGTAATGGCTACCGTATTGCTAGTGTGGAGGTCGTCTCATTTCCCTGGAATAAACGGGAAGGGTTGGTCAGAGCAGTGGATGAATGTGAACTGCCCTTTTGACTGGATGAGAGAGCAATTCCACCTTTCATTCTGCCTCTCTCCCTGCAAAGGCATTGCAGTCTCGATAAAGCTTTGAGGTCTTTACTGACATGTTTGTTCACTCATGTTCATTTTTTCATGGACTGTTAGCTCTTAATTAATTTTCTAGGTGTATTTGAATGATTACTTTATAGTAAGTTTGGTTTTTTGTTTGTTTTTTGGTTTTTTTTTTTTTTGAGTAAATGTTTTGATTAAGCCATCTTCTGAATAGAATTCAGGAATTGCCTAAATAAACATTTTTATATGTAATATACTGTATTTTGATCTCATATTATGTATATCCCATTTGTTGATTGAAGATTATTGCAATAAATCACCTTTTTTAATACAGGCACAAAACCAGCATATCCTCACTATATTACAATAATTTTGTAGAATGACATCTAACTCAGTTTTTCATTAAAACTACTTTTTAATACTTTTATTTCTTTTAATTGAAAAAGGAAAAAAAATCTTTTCCATCTGTTGTTCTTATTTGCTTTCTGCTTTCAAACAATTTTGCCCTTCTGTTTTGCCAAAAATAGTTGTACTTAACTAGCTAAAGAATGAAGCTACTGTGCAACTTGCTATTTCTCTCATGAAATCAGTTACTGTTCTCGCTATTGTTTTATTATCAGCCAGAAAGGAAATATTTAAGCTTAGTGTTTCCTGCACTCCTGTTACAGGTACTGCTTTGTACATTTCAGGTATGATGGCTTGTTAATGGAAAACTAGATAATATTTTAACAGCACAGAAAATCACATCATTTAGAATATTATTATCTTGCTTATCATTACTAAAAGCTGTATTCATGATTTTAAGCAGCCTCAATACTATTTATTTTTTTCCTTTGAAACTGAGCTACCTGCAATGGCCAGAGTCAATCTCATGGTAATGAAATTATTAGAGGATAAAACTTAGAAATCTCATTCCTAAAGTCTATGAGATTTTTTTTTCCTTAAAGCTAATTGAGAATGAGATCATAATTAAAGATTCACAGAAGCAACTGCAAACTTAATTAATTTTTCTGTGGGAAAGAAAAGTCTTACTCTTAATTGTATTTCCTGTTGAACATCTTTTTTCAAAACTACATATAATTTTCTTTTTAAAACAGAGAATATAAAGGCAGTGATAGATATAATGAATCTTGACAGACTGAAGGTTTTGTCTATGTCCTAATGGCAAAACCATTAAAAGCCTACGGTATTGTGGCCTAAGTGAAATCCTGAAAAGGTGATTAAACAAGCAGTTGAAAAAACTTATGCAAATAGTATTTGTTAAAGGCAGTCAAACTCATGAGACACTTCATATGGTTTCCATCATAAATTGGTCGAGTCCAGTCCAATTTTGAATTTTCATGGATGATTTAGATGATGGGATAGGGAGGATACAAATTTCCAAATGACACAAAGTTGGGAGGGGCTGCAAACCTGACATGTCAAAATGCAAATTTGAAATGAACATAAAATAGTGATAAATGATGTAAACTAAATGACATAAATTAAATTAGGACAAGTGCAAGATTTTTATTTAGAAAACATCAATTCCCTAAGTGCAAAGTGAAGATTACTGGTGTATTGATAGTTTTGTGGAGGAGGACCTAGAAATGCTGAGTACAACATCATGCTATGATGGAAAAGAACTTTCATAATGGGTGACATAAATAACAATATTTTATTTAAAGACTGTTATGTTTTGAAAATATTGTATCTCTTCAGTACAAATGATACCTTGAGCTGAGAAGGAAGAAAACACAGAAAATAAAAATAATAACTAGAGCTCTAGAAAACATGCTATTTATACAATCATTTTGGAAGAACATGGGTATGGTCAATCCAGAGACAAAATCACACAGAAACATCAGGCCACTTAGTGATCAAAGTTGTAGAAACTCCTGAGGGGGCAAGAACTGTTCTTTATGTTTATTTGGGATAGGGTGAGAAGCACTCAGGCTTAAATAACCAAAACATAAAAAGTTATATATTGGGGAAAAACCCCTGAACTTTAGGAAAGCAACGCATTCAATGAGATTATTTAGGAAAATTGTGAAATAGATGTTGTTGGACATTTTTAGACAGTACAAACAAATAAGAAGTGTGAGGAATGATTGATGCCATATTGCAAATGGACAAGACAATCACATCAGGGTACTTTCCTCTCTCTATGATTCTGAAAATTCCTGTTCACATGGAAAACATATAGGTTTAATTTAAAAAAAAATAGACTCAGAACAATAAAAAATACTTTCATGTATTTTACTTCCATTTTAATTTTCTAGGTTTTGAGTATTGTAATTCCCAGAAATTACTTCATTATTTTATATCAGACTTCACAGATTTCTGTGAAATTCTGTGAAATACTGGATATATGAAAGGATAAAAAGAAAATAATTCCTACTGTCATGGTTCCAGATTTTAAGATTTGACCTAGCTTTCCTTCTAATAATTCATTCTTATTTAAGATAATGCAGGTAATTATACACTTACTCCTGTGTATAAAAAAAAAAAGGAAAAAGAAAGCCCCAAATCCATGTTGCTCAAGAACCAAAAAACAGTAAGGGCTGAAGAGAAGGATGTGAACGTACAGGGTGACTGCAGGATGACTGTTAGCTGTGAATATAGTAGAATTGTGGAGAAGAAAAAAAAAAAAAAAGCAGCCCTAGAACATGTCAACTGAATTACTTCCAGTAGAGAAGGAAACTTCATTGCTACTTAAACCCCTGCTGAAGCCATATGGGGAATTCACTGCAAAATTCTGACCACTAATTTTTAAGAAAGCTGCTGTATATCAACAATAGTGCAACAGAAAGGAGAAGAATTACTTCAGCTATAAGATAGTGTTGGCAGAAGAACAAATTTGTATAGTTAGACCATAGTTCAAATCAATATGAAAACTGAAAAACACATTCCTAACTGTTAGAGTTGTAAATTTTAGAATAACCTTCCAATTGTAGCAGCACGAGAAAAAGCTAAATAATTTTGTAATAGATCTCAGGAAACTTGCAAAGGAATTGGAAAATGTAAACCGACATTGCAAGGAGGGCCAGACCCTGTTATAGGAGTTGACTTCCAGCCATGTGTGACTTTACCACTGTGTTTAAGACTTAAACAAGAAAAAGGCCTCTCCAGTTCCCTTTGTATGCAGCAACCATGAAAACGAAACAACTTCTGAATTTTTGAAAAATTTCCACATTTTCTGACATTAAAGGATGGAATTCATTCTACATTTCTATCATAATTTTATTTTCTTATGCGTTTGTTTATACAAGTTACCTAGAAATAGATGCAATTAACTCAATGGCTCTTCTAAACGTTTCCACATCTTTGGTGCTGAGTTCTCTAAATCTGCACTAACTCACATGACAGTAACTCTCTATTGCCTGACAGTACAAAATCGACTCTATTTTAGAAGGATCTCTGGCTGCTCTGTGAAGAAACTGGTAATGACGAACCTATTTTTATTGACTAAATTATGTATACCTGCTTTTAATATTATAAAATTCAGTAGCTGAATCAGTTATGTCTGCTTAAAATACTTTAAAGTTTAGTATTCTTTTTGGAGCTGATGTATTAAAGAGTCTGAATCAGTAGAATTATCCATGCCTAAAACTAAAAATGTCCTTAAGTGCTGTCATTTCTTGGAGTCTTCTTTCTATATGTGCAACCTATTGAAAATAATCCTTTCTTTTCTTGCCCCATGGTATGCTGAGTTCACTGCTTATCACTGTGTTCATTCTTCTCTTATAATTTATACTTCTGTGTCTGTATTTACCCAGGTATTGACTTAAGCATTGGGAATAAACTTTGTGGAAGGCAATATAATTTCTATTTGTTGTTATAATGATTCCTAAAGTGGCATCCTAGTCCAAGATCCATGATGATACAAAACTTATAAAAATATTATGAAGTATTTTAATGAAAGATGTGGGTCATGATCGAAGGTCCTTAATTTCATTGATCCTTGCATGAGAAGGAGGGTTAGACAAGATGACCTCCAGTGGTCCCTTGCCACGTCAACCATTCTGTGTGTGATTCTTATATATCTAAAGGTGATAGCTGTGGTCATAAGCAGGTAGCTTTTCATCCCCATGTGGATGTTGTATGAGGATCATCCTGAGAAATACAATTTCCATTCTTCTAACATTAGAAGATTTCTGAGACTGCAGCAGTGGTAATGCTTCTTGTTAGATATGGTTTTTGGTTTTTTTTTAATGGACCTTTGGCACAAAAGAAGAAAAGCTATAAATGAAGTATCTTCCTCATAGTAATTGTATTAGCTAGAAATGATGAAGGGGACATCCCTGTTTCCTATCATAGTCAACAATATTCAGCACCTCTGTTTTTCCTGAAATTTCATTTTCAATCTCTTAATTTGGTGCTTCATATATATTTTTTTTGTGTTATCTCAGTCTAATAAATATACTGAGAAAGAATTTAATTTCCCAGCTGCATCACTGTACCACAATGATTTCTTTAGACTAGTGGTTATATCAGAAGCAAGCAAGATAAAACAAAACAGGTGATTTGAAGTAAATGCTATTGAGGTCTCTATTATATACAGGTTAGATGATTTCTACTATGACCAGGTGGGCATCCCTGTTTCCTATCATAGTTGATTTTCCTTTCTTTCCCTGGATGGGGTTTTTTCTGTCTCACTATACCATACTACCATTTGAAGATTGATTTATATCTTAATGTATTCAAAATGCCTCAGAAAAGGTATTCAGCATGGGATTATACTTATGGAGAATACCTAAGAAAACATGTTGTTATAATCTTCATTTGTTACTTGATATAAAGACTAGAGATATGACCTAGAAAAATTCTTGTTTTAAGCATTTATCAGTATTCTAATTTCTGAATGTATTCCTTTTAAGGATCACTGCCTTATCCATATGAGTTGAATGAAAAACAAACAAACAAAAAATCCTCCTCCAAACAAAACCCACCAATAAACCCCACTAAATACCCAAAACCCAAGCAAACAAAAAGACAAGAAAAAGAAAAAAAAGTACTTGTTTCTTGAAAAACTCCTTATATTTTTTTCACGTTTCTCCCCAGATTGCCAAGATTCCCCTATCCTAGGATGGGATCATATCTGATAATATCATATCTCATTTTAATTGGAAAAGGAGCCAAGATGGGACTTATAGTCCAAATCACCATAACTACTAATAGTCCATACAGATAAAATACAGCCCATTCTATATGTGAGTAGGCCATGTGAGATACATAAGTATTTTGTGTTGCATAAATAAAGAACACAGCGAAAAGGCAAATAAAAAAATTAATAAAAAGTTATACACTAGTTTCTAAAGCAGTTGCATGCCTACTATTTGGTGAATACTGACTTTGTAGAAATCTTCTGACAAATGGTCTTCACTATAGTGATCCAGGTGAAGAAATACTTGGGTGTTTCTCAACACTCTGAAAGTTCTGAAACAGTGCTGCTGGTTGTGAAACGGTGCTGCTGGTTGTGTCCTCATTCTGAGCCAGTATTCTGGAGTCCTTGAGCCAGTGGGCTGGAAAGGATTCAGAACTCAAACTGCAAGAACTATGGTAAATCTGATGGAGAATGGTCATCTTGTCTGATGAATGATCATCTTGTCGTAATCCATTTGTGCTCATTCCTAAAACAGGTTTGTAAATATTTCCGACACCTGCCACCTTGATATTACAGCTGGTATTAACTTTTGTTTACAGAAGATGCCTATGCGCCAGATGTTACTATGAAATGGGTTCAAGTGCTATCAGCATATTAGCGTAATGTGTCTTTTCCTTATTATTTCATAATAATAAGCCATTCTCTTTAAGCCTCAAGAAATGGACTTGTGTGCATTTGTGTGTGTGTATTATTTTTACATATATAAAAATATTATGTATATATATAGTATGCTTACGTGTGTGTGTTAATATAGTCACCAGGATCACCTTTTGAGGCTAAATAGACACTAGAAGTGGAAAATGGATTGATTCTACTGAGACTGAACTTATGTTGAGGTTTTCTGGAAGCAAGATGATATCTGTCATATGAAAATCTTTGATATTGACAAGCACAAGTTTTATATATTTATTTGATTTAATTCAATGTTGAGATACATATATCACATCAACAACGTTCTGAAACCCCAAGGAAGGTTACTTATGCTTGCCAGACAGTAATACCTGATGGAAGAATATTACTAGAGTTACATTTTCTACACTGTAATTGGTCAGAGAAATTATCCAGACAACTTTAAACTGATCACTGAACATTTAATTTTTCATTACAAATGGGAGTCGTCATAGTTTGTATTCAGGTTATGAAATAGCAGATTTTCAAATGTGCTGAATACAATGGTTTAACTATCAAAATGACATAAAATTAACAATTTGTACAATGCTTATCTCTAACATATTTGAATTTCTGTTACTCTAGGTTCTGCCAAAAGTATAGGTAGACCCAACTGAGCTATTGTTCCCATGCGATAAATCTCAGACTGTGGCTGTCATTTGGGTGATTATATTCGCTTTTTCCTGTTATTGAAAATTGACTACAGTTACATCAGACAACAGTGTGGAACCGAGTATATTAATGCAGATTTTTATGCTATTGGAAAAAAATCCACAAGATTGAAATGAATTATTTTTTTAAAAACTCTATCTCATGGTAGGCCTCACTGTTATACACTGTATCCTGTGCTTGGACTTCAGCTGATTGAATGGTAAATATCAAAATTCTGCTTTCACTTACAGGTATAGTAAGGTGAGAAAGCTGCACAGCCTTCACATACATTGAGAACAGAATTTGACCCACAGAATTCTGCAGGTGCTATATGCAGAAAAAGTACTTGCAGAAAGAGTATTTAATGACCATATATGATAAATAAATTTCTATTTTTTCTTGACAACAGAAAGTTACTCCAGCTGTTGCTTATAGAAGAGCAAGCCAAATTGTATATTGTGATTCAATTGCTTCTGTATAAGTCCTTGTAAAGTTCTGGCTGCAAAGTCTTTACAATTGGTGATGGTGCAAAAAGCTGAAAAATAGAATTTAATTTTCAGTTTCCATACAAAGTCTGAAGTGTTAGAAAGTATATTCTTTTCAATTACAAATAGAGAAAAAGTGTGGATGGGCTCAAAGAGAAAATAAAGATGGAACCCAGCAAATGTCACTTGATACTGTAACTTTCGAACTATAATTGCAACTTAGCATTAGAGCTTGTGTAAGCTATCTAAACCTGAAAAAGGCAAGAATAATAGTACTTATACCATGCTTTTTACTTTCAAATTGACCTACAAACACAGAGGATACAATGCTTTCCCTGTAGGCTTAGCTCAGTATGTTATACAGCGTTATTCATACTTTTGTTTCAGAGTACTGTACATGATTAATGTGGGGACAGAACTTTTATTGATTAAATTTAGTCATCATCTGTATAAAGCACGGAGATATCCATACATGTTATCTTTTTTTAAAGAAAAAAAAATTAAAAAAATCACTCTTTCTGGAATTCAGGCAGTCAGTATCTTCTACAATCCAACCCTTTTCTCTTTTAGGTTTCTTTAAGACATCTTGTTTTTGGAAGGGTCAGAATGAGTACATTTATTAATATAACAAAAAGTAAATCTATCAGTCATACACCTAGTACGTTTGTATGCAAGGCCACAACTTCCTGGGCAAATTTTCAGTTTACTACAAAAGAGACCAGACTGACTGCAGAGAGATTTCAAGTTCATAGTTTAGACTTTTTAAACTATTTTCAGATGCATCTTTTTCTTAATTTTGATATTTTCTCTTTTTTTTTTAGAAAGGACATTTCACAGTCTGCTCTAAAGGCTCATATATTTCATCAAAGCAGGCGGGGACTGTATGATGTATGTTTATTAGCTTCAGAAGCACATCTGTGAGCTCAGATTGGATGAAAGGTCATAAACACAATGAATGTTGCTAGGTAACAGTGCCTTTTAGTCAATTTAGTTGTGAAAATGAAAGGTTTTTTTGTACAAAGATAGGCTATTTGGATAGTACAATGAACAGTCACTTTATTTTGATCTTCATTGCTGTAATTTTAAAATAACAAACCTTTTTCCCTTGAGAAAAAAAAAATCACATTTTCTCTATTTACAATGTACTTTACTGGAAAAAATTCAAAGTCATAATAAAAATGAGAGCTGAGAGAAAGGAAATTATGATTATACCTGATTAATGAAAGAATCATTTTTGTTACTTGTAGTAGCTTTTCAATTCAAAGTGAGAAATATTAATCATTAAGGAGCATAAGGATATCTACTGAAACGCTAAAACCTAGAGCAGTGCCAAAGAGTCATAAACCAAGAAACCTTTTCCCCTTTAAAAACATTTGCTTTTTAAACCAAACACGCTACATGAAAGCAATCACTGCACTTTTGAGGGATCTTGACTCTTGTATTCTTTAAAAGGATTAAGCTAAAAGAAAACAAACTTTCTAATGCACTAGGACTGAGTTTGTGTTTGCAAGTTGGACAAGTGATGCAATACTAGATTTGCAGATTGATCTAAGTGCAAAGGGGTGGGTTTCTTTTTTCTGTTCTGTTTTGTTTTGTTTTGTTTTTGTCAAAGATTGCATTATTTTTATGGATTTTTAAGCACACATGATTTCATATTGGAGATAGTAATTTTATGAAATGGCTGTTTAATGTCAGAAGAAAAACCGCTCTGAGAGGAGGAACTTGAGCTCATTAGTCTCACTTGAGACTAATGTGAGGTGAGAATTTAATTTATGCTCTGTATTTTGGTGCAATGACTCAAGCCAGCTTCAATAGCAGGGAACAGCATAATCAAATTCAAGATAATTTAAGTTGTCTGTTTGCTCAAGTTGTTCCTTGATATATTAGTTCCCATGGGTAAAAAGATATAAAAGTATGCACCTAAATTAATATGTTTGAACAGTGCCATCAGGATTTAACAACAAGTCATGAGGAGGTATATATCTAGATGAAGGCAGTGTAGTTATACCAATTTATGGATCAGCTTCTTACTTGATATAATCTGATGTGCTGAAAAAGCTATCACAATTTAAAATTGCAAACAGTAGGATGACGTCTATGATATCTGTATTGTTGCTTAGCTTATTGGCACACTTATCATGGGATCTGGCCTTGATTTGGAGGGCTTCTGCACAGTTCAGTTCCTTTGTGAGTAGTGGCTGAAACTCCCTCTCCTTGTTTTCATAACTGCTTCTTCAACTGCTGGTTATCATCTGCTTCTATTATCATCTCACATTTTTAATAAAAATACTCTTTTAGATTTTAAAGGTTGCTATTTATTTTAATCCTTGCAATATCATTAGGCATTGACATAGAGATAGAATGTCTGCACTCTGCATCATCCCAGCCAAGAGTTCTCATAACATCTGTTAGTTTAATTCTAGAACACATAAATAAATTATGCTTGTCAACTTACTGTGACTTTTTCACCCTATGATAGACTTGTAGCTGCAGTTAATTTTGTTCAAAATGATGGAGCATTTTGGAAAAGAGTGTTTGGAAAGAAATAGATATTATACTACATAATTGGTGATACTCAGTGGTGTAGTATTGTGATTCCTTGCTAGCCCCACCCTTCCCAATTGCTCTGCTGAGGCTGATTCTGTCCAACAATATGCTATCTATTCATTAACAGTTCCAGTGACGGAAGATATTTTAGATATTTCTAATAGTTGCAGGGCTGAATGCCTAATAGGTGTCCAGTGAAGCTGCATGCATTTCATTATCTTATTATCAACACCTTTGCTAATGTAGGAAAACTCTTTTTTAATCAAAATTGATTTGACCAACGGTAAGGTACTGGCTCCAACAAATTGCAGTACGATAATAACCTCATCTCAATCCTATTAAGAGTCCAGGGGTATTTATGGCTGTTAGCTCTGGTTTTCCAAATGGCTTTGGTGTTATTGATGAATTCTACCAATTGTAGCTACTTACTAAATTCTGTTAAAAATAAATTTTAGTACCATAAAATATTTTTCTGCTTGTCTGTAATTTTAGAGTTACTTAATATGAAAACAGTCCTTGTCAAAATATATGAGATAAAGGTGACCTGAATATGTGAGATAAAGGTAATCTGAATTTCAATACCACAAAACTTGTTGTTCAGTTAAAGACAGATTCAAGTGTAATGTAAGAAATGTGAATTGTTCTATTGGAATAGTGAAGAATATTACTACTGATGAAAGCTTGTTCCACTAGTGCCTTCTTTGTGAGAGCAAAAGCCATACATCTTCTGGAAACCAGTTTTAGTGAATAATTTTCCTCAGAGTTAAAATATGAAGATTATTCCCAAGTTATCCTGAACTTTCTGCTAAATTTGAGATATTCGAGTCAACAAACTTAGTGTTCTTGTTATAAGAGTACCAGTGGTATTTTTTTGTGTTATATTACATCAGTTATCTAGTTGTGTTTTCTTTAGTAAGGTTGGCTCATCTAGATAAATTTGGCTTCACAATAATTTCTTCACTTATAATGCTAAAAACCACAAATTTAATTCAGAACCTAATTTCAACTATGAAATTTTAGAATAGCAAAAATCTTCTACTGGATCTCTGTAATGAATCAGATTCCGTGAAAATCACTTATTCAGAAAATTTTTAAATTAAAAACATTGTATGATGTTAACAAAACTATTAAATGTTTATCAGAACAGATTGATAGAATGACTAAGGCCAGAAAGAATGATCACCATAAACTAATACAAAGTTCTACCTAAAACAAGCTTTTCCTTGAATGAATTCTTACTGCAAGTACAGTGACTGTAGTTAGCCTCGTGACTTTCAGAAAGGAACTTCCTCCTTAAAATGTTCTGGGCTTGAAAATTAGCTGTTCTAAAGGTTGATTATCTTCACTGCTACTCTTCCAGTAACAGCTGTTTTAAGTACAGAGGTAACATTGTCTACTTATTTCTCTTTAATATTCCTTTCTGTATACATTCAAATATTATTTTAGCCACTACAGGCTTCTATTAGATATTTGGCAATGTTAGTGTTCACATTGTATTCACCTCTAACCCTCATGACACTGTGCCATGCCAGGAAAAGTGTTTGTGCGGATGCATAGTGATCTGAAATTGGAAACTGATCTGGAGAAGATCAGGCAATGGGGGAAAGACCAGTGGTGGGGGAAGAGGAAGGAGACCGACAAAGTGGCAAGATAGGGAATGCTTTTCCGCTGTCGCACAAATTCAAGTTCATAGTGAACTGTAGGCTTCACCTCATCATTACACTAAAATACAATGAAAGTTTACACTCAGATGATCGTTTATTCTGCTTCTTGCCTGCCTTCATAAAATCCAGTGCTTCTGAAGAGAAAGATTGTTCCTCTCAAGTGGACTGCGTATGCTGTAGCAGTATTTTAGACACTAGAGAATATTTATTTGTGAAAACATTGGTGACTCTGGACCAGCAAATGAATAAACAGAAGTTTTGTAAACAACCTTCTGGATTCAGCAAAATACTTTTGCCTTGAATTTCAGAACTAGATTTTTTACAATGAGATGCCCTTAAATACAGGAAAGCATTTTACTACCAAAGCAGTTTACTTTCTCATTTGTCCAACAGGCAATGTTTCAATATTTACTACATGGGTTTACCCATTTAATTGCACAAGTATCACTGTTCTGCTGTCATATGAGGTGCGTGTTTGCAGATATAATTGGAGAAAATGGCAATAAATTTGATGGGCAACTGGTCTACTTAATATTAGGGTGAGTCTAGAATTCTGCGCAGGGATGTTTGTCCATTTTGTGTTGGATTCAGTAGGCATTGAGTCTACCTATTTCTAACTCTTATGGTTATTATTGTTCTTCTGTTGTACAG
>VXBL01005515.1:1111489-1118989 GCA_013400195.1 Aramus guarauna | reverse complement strand
TTCCATAGGTACTTATCAGTATTGCAGTTTGAAAATATTAAAGGCTTTTTTGACATTCAGATTTTTCCTTCCAAGTACTAGCTTGTTGGTGGACAAGCTTGAAAATGTTTGTAAACAAAACAAGCATTATATTTGTAAAAAGTGGCCTTGAATTATAACTTTTGGCGTTTTCTTCTTGCTATAGGAGTTTGCGTGACCTTCACTGAATCAAATCAAATAATCTCTCTTTAATGGTGAAAACCTTTGGAGCTTGTAAGGCTTTTTTGCTGTATCCTGGAGCACTTTCTCTGGCCTTATATTTACACTATTCTGAGCTCTGTTGTCCAAGAAATAGAAATTCCTATTGGTGTAAATGTGGTAAAATAGCAATCCAATTAGCACTGTACTCATTTTAACACATATGCAATATGTAACAAAAATCTAGAAGTTGTTTGTAACTGTGAAAAACCTTCTTGGTACTCAGTACTTCCTAGTGTAAGCTTTTTGCAGGACAATTAACCTTAGCATATAGAGCAGCAGCTCTGAAAATAAATACGCTGGAAAACACAGAAGAAAGACATCATGGTTAATGCAAATTAATGTAATCATAGATTCAGAAAAAATAAACTACTCCAGTGCCACAGTTTATTTAGTTTTGTTACTTGACAGTCTTAACCTTTCTTTATATTCCAGTGATTCATATTTATCCTTTTCTTTGTTGTGAAATGATTTTGCCAAAATATATTTATATTAATCCATCTTTTTCCATTTTTGATTGATTCCTGAAACAAAAAAGCCCCCCCCACCCCCCAATCAAGGATGGATCTATTTCACCGTTATGTCTGCTCAATGCACTAGGATTTTTTTATTGTGACTGAAGTCTTTTTCCTAGGATCTGTGTGCTACAGACAGATTTTTTTAACCGGAGCAAATTCAAGTGCAGCTTTCAGACCAGTCAAACCCAAGAGACAGGCAGGAGGGCAGCCCTTCCTCAGCTTCTCTCTGCATTAGCCTTTCGTACTCAGTCTCCATCGACCTGTCAGAGACATCACAGTGATTGACTGCCCTGGCAGATGTGCCGCTATAACAGGTAACTTGATCATCCAGACCCATCTGTCTCTCAGTCCTCTTCAATTCACACTTTCAAAAATATTAGAGATTAGGGAGGGGTTGGATTCTTTGTTGTGATTTTTTTTAATGTAGGATATCTGTATTTCACAAAAGGTTACCCTTGGTAAATGAATGGTGATGTACGGTACTTGAGCCACATCCTACGGAGAGGAGCTTCCTAGCATTGTTCAGTGTCAGTGTTTAAGATCTGGGTTAACAATATCCAGAGAATTTAAAAACTTGCTTGTAAGATGTCTAAAATTAAGGACAGTTTTTTAGAACCACTGTGGTAATAATAGAATGATGTTTCAAAGATAACAGTTCCAATGTGAGACAGATGGGCTGTTTAACTGCGCTTAGTGAGAGGAGGGGATCTGATTCAGTGGGAGTATTTTCACGTCTTCTCTTCAGTGCCCACAGCCTGGCAAATGTTGTGACATCATTAAGCTGAACTGCTGATTTTAGATGGGTCTGGAACAAGAACGGGCAGGGGTAACTCAAGCTTCCTGCTGAAATGTAGTTAACTAATTTACTCGTGTCACTATTTCTGATAATTACTTTTCACCAAAATATTTTGCTGTGCTTGTGTGTAGAGGATTTCATTCTACAAGTCAACACCCTAAGTGTTGTAGCCTCGCAGGATCTATCAACAGCTTCTATTAAGAGAGAATATAATCTTGGTGAGAGCAGTGGCTAACACTTCTCTTTTCTATTTCTCAGTAAAGTCTACTGCATACTCACTATCAAGGGACGTACATTGGCACAGATGACATAGTTCACAATATAAGGGGAAGTAACATACTGAAGCAAGCAAAACAAGGTAAAATGAATGACAACTGACAAAAAAGCAAGTGAACTCAGAATATTTTTTTTCAAATGAGAGGAATAAAAATATGTTAAGTGTGTACATAAGCAATGACACATGCAGAATAAAAAGAGATAAATAATGGGGGGAGGGGGAGAGGACTGAGGAGTTTGTAAAAGCAGAAGAGACCTCTCAGGTGCATATCTGCAAGGCTTTTGGATCATACTAGAAATGGAGGTGACATTGGAAGCCACAGCAAAATTAAAACTTCATGCCTTCCTGAAAATTATGCTTAGCATCCTGGACATACAACTTCACCAGGATCTAAACTACTCAGGCGACGCCTGTCCTTTCATTAATAAATTTCAGTGAGTAAATGAGATCAGTACGTTTTTGTGAAGGAATCTGTAATTATGACCCTATTCCTTTGATTTTTGGAATGGGGAAAAAATCAGAAAATTATTCACTTTTAATATGTTACGTGATATGTATGGAGGATTTGTGCTGTACGGTCCTTTGTTTCAAAGCCAGCAAAGCAGGTAGTATGATAATCATCACCTTGTCATGATTCATGGAACAGAGCACGGGGGGAATCCACCATGCAGCTGAATGCAGAGAGCTGAGCGTGGGCACAGGCAAGGGAAAGTGTAAAGGACTCAGAAGAGATTACTCTGTGGATTAATCAGTCTTCTTTTTTTCACATGCACACCTGTGTGAGGTGTGCATCACCTCTTCTAAATGGAATAATGACTGTGTGTGGTGTGGGAAACTAAAATGCTGATTTTCCTCACTTTTTGAGGTTCTCAGGCCGGAGATGAGGTGAAGAGTTGAAGCAATGAGTTTTGACCAGACGAAAGTGCTATGGACGCTTTGTGACTGTGTCTCTGTATGGTCGTAAGCCATGGTAGGCTTCTTCCAAGAAAGATGCTGCCTCACTTAGTGGACATCTTAGGAATTTCCAGGTAAGTAATATGGATATTGCATTGATCTGTTACAAGCATGTTCTATGTCAGTCTTGAGTACTACTTTATCTAGATTTTAGATAACTTATTAAATGGGTTCCTCATTCAATAATCATTAAAAATTAGGCACAGAAATTCTAAAAAGGAAACCTATCCCAATTTAATTCCTTCTGTTAGGAGAAATATGCCTTTTTATGAATGATTTTTTTTTTCCTCAGTGAGGAGAAAGTTATCTAGAGACTAAATATTGGGACCACATGGCAATCAGCACTCTTGAAATTTTAGATGAGAAGTCACATCCAAATAAAATACATTTATAACCAGATACTGCCTCAGAAAACTCAGAGCTTGATCTGTGTTTATTTGATCACCTTCTAACTTAACAGTAAATGTTAAAATATGCATATACAGTATGGAAAATATATGTTGGTATATAGTCCGTACAGTGCTTAAAAATTAATAATATACACATACAGGTAAGGTGACATATAATAACATCTATGACTGTTTAAAAAAGAATCAAGTCTGTAAAAACATTTCATGGTTACAAAATCCGATCAAATGGTAATGAACTGTAAGTGTTCTTCACTTTACTACAGAAAGTAACTGCCCCAGTGTATCTTTCACTGCTAGGTGCCAGTCTTGCAAAATGTAGGATCTGAGTTTACCCATTTGGCCTGACGAGGTGCAGACTCAGCTAACTGTCTTTCAGGACTCCAACTGTAAGAGTAAGGCTGTTTCCACCTCACTAGAAATGCTGTATTCTGCATATGATAAACCATGAGATAATAGGCCTGGAAAAAACAGTAGAGTGGGCTTAAATAAAGCAAGAGTAGAAGTATATCTGTTCAAATAGTAGGACTTAGAGTGTGATTTGTAGTAAGAAAATCTCAAGATTTCCTCACTCAGCTCTTTGAGAAATCTGGTTTTGGTACAAAGGAGAAAATGAATTCTTTAGCACTATTATTCAGCCTTCTGTCATCATCTAGAATAACCAACAACATTGATTCTGTGTTCTTTTAGAGCAGATACCAAAAGATATCTGAAAGACCTGTGAGAGTTGACCATGCAAAACTAAGAATTAATTTTGGAGCAACAGGCTTCACTACTACAAAGCCCCCAAATATCAATTGAAAGCTTCAGTTGTCTAAGCAGATTGAAAGCTTCAGCCTGCTTCTTCATTTAAAATGTTTTCAGAACAAACGAAGCTTTTTCTTTGATCCATCTTTGCGCACAGCACAATATGCATCATCTATATAAACCAGAAAGTAAGAATTTTTTACTGTATTGTTACTATTTGAAGTTTATTGTATTTCCTGTTTATGTTTTTTCTTTGCAATTCTAACAATTCCCAGAGTTAATATAAATACACATAAGCTGAAGTTGTTTCTATGGTTGTTTAGATTTAACATGAAATACATAAACAGGACTTGAATCAAGGGATTAGAACTCACATATTTCTCCTAAGTTAACACTCCAACAGCTTGCCTCATCGTCATGTTTTCTTATGGTTTTCTCATCTCAAAGCTTCAGTGGAAAGGATAGAAAGTGACCCTCCTACACGTAAGTCATTCTGTAGGGTATCTCCTTGAGAAAAGGAAATGTAGCATTAGTCACCCACAGGCAATGGAGGAAAAGAAATCTATTGCTTGCATTTCACAGGAAAGGCAATTATTTAAAAGTGAGACACAGATTTAAGTCCTCTCATAGATGTAAAGGTAGTAAAGGTGCACTGCACTTTTTGAGGATCACAGTTTTCTGCGATATGTAACAAGACTTGGAGGATTAGCTATTGAGTAACTTTCGAGCACTTAGGGGAAAGAATACCTGGTTTGTGGCACTCACTTTCATTTTGGTAGAAGCTAACTGCTATCCTCACCAAAATATGAAGGAGTTCTTGGCACTAGGCAGGTATAATTAAGTACTTCAAGAACTCTGAAGGTAAAATCCTCCAGCAGTCAGAACAAATAACCAATAATAATAACAAATAACCAATTTAAATTATAGGCACTTGCAAGTGAAGATCCCTCCTTCACATAAGAACTTGCTTAATTTGGATCTGGTTCAAAGGGTCTAGGTTCACAAAGGGATATACTGTCTACATGGTGCTAGATTTCTGTACCTAACAATGGGATCCACCATAGCTCATGAGATGAGTAGAGACACCTAAAGTAGTCACTGGGTAACTGAAAAGGTGAAGTGGACTCCAAATATTGCCTTTCTCTGGGACCACAAATATTAGACTGGACTAACTTGGAGGTACCATCCTCCCTTTGAGTTCCCAGAGCTAAACCATCTCCTAGAGTTAGGTGCTGAAGTCCTTCAGTTTAAAAAATGATGAAAGGGGGAAGATTTTTCTTTGAAAAAGAATCATTGAAACTTTTAAATCAAGGTGATTTCCATATGTGTAATCTTTTAGAAGTTAGACCACTCACTCATATAGGACACGTGCATTTAGTTCTGTGTTTGATTGAAATAATTCACCAGAATATATTGAAGGGTTTTTTGGGGGAGATTTGAGAAATTTGTATCACTACACATATGCTTTTTGGAGTACAACCTCATTTGCTTTAGAGTTTTTCCATTACAGGTATAACAGTTCTTGAATTGGAGAGTAAAATGAAAATGTGAGTAAACATATGTATCATTCTGTTACCTAAAGGTGAGGCCACTCATCTGTGAGAAAAGAAATGTAAATTGTCTTTCCATTTGGCACTTTTAAGGCTTATTTTTTCACCATGTACTCAAAAGTACAGGCTTTAGGAGAGCTTTGCTACCAAAATCTTTGGCACATTTTGGGTGCCCATAGGACGCTCTAAAACAGGAACTTTTGAAAAATTAAAGTTTGTAAAGTAGTAGTTATATTCCTCTTCTCTGAATTTACATTCCATTGTAGAAATGTCTCTAGATTATAATGACAGTCCTATGTGTTGATGTGTAAATTCTTGGATTTCACTGAAGCTATACCATGGAAGACTGTTAATCTTTGGAAATTGAGATATGCCTGACAAAATATCTTGATTAAAAAAAAAAAAAAAAAGAAAGAAAATAAAGAAAATTGCGACAACAAAAATAAGCCAAAACAAAAATCAGCTTTCTAGTTATCAAGTTATGCTTAATATTTTTTTTTCAGACGACCTCTTATGAATGATGTTTGGCTTTTCCAAACTGTGTTTGCTTCTGTTTTCTGAAAGATAGCTATAGGTCTATGCATATTTTATCTCTGCCCTTTTAATGCTATTTCTAGCTAATTATACCAATACAAGAAGCTTAAAGCAAATATGATTTTAGCAGTTTATGATATGAAAAGTATCTTGCCTTTAGTGTATACTAACAAGATCTGTACATGCAATTATTATTAGCAAGCACTCCACCTACTGGTTCAAATTATGCCAGGCAAGTAATCAGAAAAATAGTTCATGTTCTAATAAGAGCTTTACTGCCTAAGGGTACAATCATTCTGGTTCTCGGTACTTTAAGTATTTATACATCTTCTGTAGAACCAATCAGGTGCCTTTAAACTGCTATTCAAATTAATTAGCAGAATTCACCTAATTTACGTTCACAGATGACTATTCTAACTTATATTACCCAACCTTAGCTGTGAATGTCAATTGAATATGTGCCAATAAAAAGCGAAAGGTACCAAAACCGTGAGAAGTTTTTCTTTTCGTATTTCCTATGTATATGATCTCTATAAATGAGTTTTTAGAGAAGGATTAAAAAAAAAAAAAAAACAAAAAAAAACAAAAAACAAGCCATGAATAAAAATGCAGCCTGGCATAGTAAAAGTAAGCACTGAAAAATATGTAACTGCTGATTAAGCTCCTAATCCTTCATCTTCATAACCTTGATAAAGGCAATAGAGGAGAAAATACTGTGATACAGTGGTAACCTTTTTTAAGGTAAAATAAGCCATTTGTAGTTAAGAAGTGTTAGTAAAATAGGCTTCCTTTTTTATGATGTACACACACGCACATACATGCATCAGCAAGCCATCTCTGTTTTTCTGTACAACTTGTTATGCAATTATTTGTGTATAATCTGCATAATGGCTGGATATTATTTCTTTCACACACACATTTCCTACTGAAATCTATGGGATATTTGTGTATTCAGGGAATGTACAATTGCTTCTATTCATGTATACTTTAACACAGTGAATGATACAGACTCATAGATGAAAATCAGCTTAGGTATGGATGCAGAAGCTAGAGCTGCACCAAAATAGCATTACTTCAAGAATCTGTGTTGCAAGAATGTATGTTATTTTGCCAGACATAAATATACTGCAGAGCATATATGTTTCTTAAATGGTCATTTGAAGTTTGTTATGAAATTTCTATCAAGTACACTATCGATAACGAGATGTCTTAGGCGTGTTCATTTTCATTGGTATGATGAGGACTTCTGGTTTCAGCGACATCATGTAGTGTTAACTGAAACAAACACTGATACAATATGGTACCATGTGATAGGAAAGTCATGCGCTAAGGACTGAAGATTGTCTTTCCTGCCCATTCCAGCTGCTGCTTTTCAATACTAGGTAGAAGCCTGACATAATAGTACACTTGTCAATATCAACAAATGCAGTTGTGGATGGAATCACTCTTTACAGGAAAGAATTTTAACACAGGGAAAAAA
>VXBL01005515.1:1096689-1110348 GCA_013400195.1 Aramus guarauna | reverse complement strand
GGGAAAAAAAAAAAAAAAAGTATTTCTGCCCTCAATTATTGGAGCATTGCAAGAATAGGACCATGTTTGTCTATGTATGTTTACAGCACCTGTCAGCCGATACACGAGAAACAAGAAGAGTAATGTAAACTGATCCCCGCCTTTTGCTGAATATTTAATGCAGTCTGCTGGAAAGAAAAGCACAAACATTCTACTTTTCCAAAGCCTGTCTTCCTTGCCCTCTTCTAATTTTCTCTGGGGAGGGATGGGTTTCGAACTTGGTCACTGCTAGTGCCCATTTGCTTCTAGATCTTTACTTTTCAGTCTTGGCTTTCTTCCTGTCTCCTGAAACTAAATTTACTTCATTTTAGCCACCTCACAGCAGACTTGTGTGTATATATTTTCAAGGAAATTTGATTGTCTGTATAGATTTTTAAATCAGCTTTCAGATCAAGTTCAGAAATTTGTAAACTGTTGTGTTGTTGCATCAGGCGATAGTGGAATACAGACCTCAGATGCACATCACCCAATACTATAAAGTGATCTTTAAATGAGACAACTAGGGCATAAGTAGATTAAAGTGACCAATAATGGGAAAACAAGTGCCCATTCCAAGAGCAATTGTAAGAAATTTAAGCCTCAGGAAGTTGCATTATACATTTTATTAAATTGAGGGTATATTCACACTTATTGTGGCTTGAAATTCGAACCAGTATTTTCTGTCTTTGGTTACTTTACTTTAGGATTCCTTAATGGGCTGAAGATGTAATGCATAATATCATATGACTGCTTTAAGTTTGCAAGTTAGTTTCTCAAAAGTTGTAATTTAATTTAAATTGACAACTCTACAATAAACCACTGTTCTCCCATAGCAAACAGTGTCTGACCTAAAACGCGTGTAACAAGACTCTAAGATCCTAACAAAATCCCACTTCCTTGTCATTTTAACCTTGTTTGGAACAGAAAACTTCTAATTTTGAGCACCAGTACCAGTTAACAGTATGTAAAACATAAGCTTTAAAAAGATTTAAATCATATTTATATTCAGAGCCTGCTGTTTTTCCAATGATCAAGAGAATGAAAAATAAAAAAGACTGAGCATCCCACTGGTGTACAAAGAATGAATTTATACCTACTCCAAAGGAGTCCTTTTTAAAAGGATATCTTAAATGTTACCTGTTTACACAGGTTAACAGAGAATATGATCAGTGTTGGACAAGATAAACTCTGACAGGAAAAATCACTTTAAAAATTGCATATTTCACTATGTAAATCATGAAACATCATAATTTCTAAGAGGCTAAAGATTTGGTTAATTAAAGGAAATGAAAGAGGTGTGGCCTTCACATCTCTTGAATATTCAAAGAGTCATAGGTAGTTTTGCCAGTCTCAAGACCGCCCTCCCCATAAGTGCCAGGCACATTCTCTGGTGTAAGACTGATTCAAAAGCTGTACTGAGTCTGGCCGGCTACCTGTGGAGAAGTCACTGCAGTTAGTTTCAGGTGAAAAATCTAAAAAAAAATTATTTCCCATGGGCATTGATTTGTTTAACAGCTCCATGGTTCCACCTTCCTCAAGCTTGGAATAGTCTCCTAGAAATCCCATCATGACTTTTTATCCAAAGATGCTTCCACTAGTTTTGGGAGAAAAAAACCTGATTTATCCCCCTCTTTTCCCTCTGTTATGTTAGTGTATTCTTATGGAAAGTAACCTTTTATCTCCTTAATGCAGCACTGTCCTGAGGTAATGTCTCTATGGCTGAAAAATACTGTAATTTTCAAAAAAAAAAAAAAAAAAAAAGGATATTTCTGATATGGTGCCACCAATTTCCAGGTCCTAGAGATAAATATAGTCTCTTACAAATTTTAGACTGGCACTTAGGGAAGGATTGGCTTCTTTCAATGTCAGAAGTACTCTTGCTCACAGGATTAATGTGAGCTTGTTTCGACAAACAATATGTTTGTGGTTTAATTTGATTATGCAATTTGGTAAGAATTTGAAGAACTATTGGATTAAGAGTTGTAAAGAATGAAGATCTAATTAAAACCATGAAAATTGTAGCATAACTCATTATATGCCAGTTTTGTCTTCGGCTATATCATATATTAATGTTGTGTTTTCCCCATCAGTGTTGTATTTTTCAGATATTAATCCTCTGTCAATAAAAGGGTTTAAAAATTCATATCTGTATTTCAGATACATGTGCATACAAATAGATATATGTATGATGGAATTTCTAAATGCTTTGGAGTTATTCTAAATGTCCATAAAAATACAAAAATTGTCTCTGGCATGTTGTTTCTGTTAATAGCAAACAACATATAGTGCCATATACAGCATAGGTTACAAAAAGGTATAGGTGAAAAAAAGTTTACAAATCTTTTACATAGATTGATAGGGAGACCTTTCTAATATTTACTCTATGTACATATTAATGTACGTGATTTTTTTTTTCCTTCTGGTAATGGTATTTTTATTCATCTTCCTAGTGAATACGCATAATTTATGCTTCACTATACTGTTAAAGCATGGTGCAATTCCCAGTATGGGAGTGACTTTTAGTTGTAATAAGATAGAAGATGTTACTGACAGTTGTCAGTGACAGGAATGAGTGGTTCTCTGTATTGTGGAAAGGGAAGCTAAAGAGCGACGCACTATTTAAGTTTTAGGTTATTTAGATTGGGTGGCTGATTTTGGATGCTACCTCCTGATACAGTCAAGAAGGTCTCAGAAGACAGTTTAGAGGACCTGAGCAACCTCAATCTTTTAGGTCTGTAGGAGCTCTTTGGTGAAGACAATTTAATTTGACACCCTCCAACTAAAAGACCCTGAGGGAGGTTGAGAGGCTACACTGTTTCAGAAAATATGCACTTTATGCTTGGTTTGGGTAGAGGCAGAGAATCAAAAAAGTTGAATTAGGACTCTAAGGAAAACTGCTGCAACATTTGGAAATTGCACCTTCATGAAATGAAACAGAATGATAACATAAAACCCCCATGCTGTTGATTTTCTGATTTAAGAGAATGTTTTTAGTGTCTCCAATGCCCCAAAGTTTATATTATCTATCCTTCATCCTACCTTAGATTTCAGTGAGGACTAGAGTACCCTTATGTGTCTCTGATGAAAGATATAAACACTAAGAAATAATTAGAATTGGACTGATTCTATACCCAGTGGAGTCAATGGAAGGACTGACCGATTCCTGTGGGTATTGGTTCATCCCTATACTGTGTTTTCACCCCTTTCTTATGACTAATTTTTCTCTCCCCCTGTATTTTTTTGCTGTTAATAGTCAACAATAGTCAAATAAGGACAGAGAGCAAGTTTGGAACAACAAGTAAATGTGAACATAATATGCTAGAACTAAATAAATACTTACAGCATTAGTTTCCAAAGATTAAAAGTTAACTTGTGAAAAGTGCAAGGAAGGCAGGTTGTGGGTAAAGTGTCTTTGAGGGAATGTATTATGATCAGGATTTCTAGGCAATAGAAAATAAATCTTACATGCTGCAGATGATGGTTGCATTTTCTACTGCTTGTGTGAGCCATACATGTCAGTCAAACTCAGCCTAAACTGTACATGATCATTTTGCTTCATGTTGGATCTATGGAATTGGGCTTTGAGCTATGAAGTTGGGCCTTGTTTGTTTTGCTTGAAGTTGGATCTATTATCTATCAAAAAGCACATAATTTTCTCCTTTCTGCTTGAAATCCTCCTTTCTGGAGTTCCTTCCTTGCTCTAAATGCTAAGACTGAGTCAAAATTGTAGAGCGAAATGTCTGTCATCCCTCTTTCCAGCTGACTGAGGTGCTTCACTTTTCTTGTTCCAGGCATTTAATTCTAACTGTGAATGGGAAGAAAACAGCAGATTTGGGATCTTTCTCCACCTGCAAGGGAAGATATTATTATGAAATCACAAAACTCCTTTTTTGGGTTGTCAGTTTCCTTGTTAATGTTCCATTGAAGTTATGGTTTAGTCAAGAATTAGGTGAAAAAATGCTGCAGTCTCCCAAACTTTTTTTATAGTTAATGGAAGAAAGGAACAGTTCGACATCTAAACTTCATCCTTGGCCTGAGTCACCTGCTGAAGATCCTACAGAAATAAACCTCCAAAGAACATTAGATTTTGTAAATAGTCTTATAATTTCATTAAACACTTACATTTGGGGTTATCATCTGCTTTAGTAGGTTAAAAGAAAAAGTAGGTAGTTCAAAAAAGAGACATTGAACTCTGAATGGAGAATCTGAATGACAATCCACACCACTATTAGAATAATTACTGACAGCTTCCCAAGTTTTCTCTGGAACTGTAACCATATCATAAAAAAGCTTTTAAATTTACATCCTGGTTCAAGGTTTTTGGCTTAGAACCAGAGATTCGTCCTCTGCTGAATTCTCTCCTTCATAGCTTCCATTCCATTTTATGTTTATCGACCACAGATATATTCTTGAAGATCTGAAACGAAAAATTCCACATCATGCTTTGAGTACTTTTCTCTCTAGCAATCTGTTCCTTAACATAATGCAAGCACACACAAATGGAGTCAAAGCCAGTCCAGTGTCCAGAATGAAATAGAAACCAAGACAGCATTCTGCAATACCAGCTACCATCTCACAGGTGTGAAAGTGATCTCTCAAAATTGCCCTATGAATACTTGAAAAATGAATGGGGACAGTGAACCTGAAAGGGCTCACAAGAGATGTTGAATCCTTCTTGACCTTAGGCTACAGTCTTGTCAGTTCCCTCTCTGCAGGCAATAAAAAATGTAATTAACTCCCAGACCTTTGAAACCTCACAGGTTTCAGAATAATAATATTTAGTTGTACTCTTCTAGGAAGAAAAGTTATAGTCACAAACTATGCAAAAATTATATGCAGGTGGGCTGCCATAATTCAAGAATTTGACTTCATTTAGCACAGGAAGCTGAGGGTGTGAAAACATTAATGCTGACACACTATCCAGATGGCTAGTTTACCATGTGCAAGAAGACAGTACGGCAGTGATTATGCTGGAGCCAAAAATTACACGTGGAGATGGAACAAACTTCAAAAAGTCAGTCTCTTAAATGTGCCATTATACAAATTAATCTAAACTGATATGTTCATCTATTGCCCTACTAAAATATTACTGATAGAATATTACAGACAAGCTGTTCTGAAACCCAAGATATTCTTTTATTGCTATTTTTACTATGCCTGAGATGCTCCATCACAACCCTTTTTGTACATCCTTTCTTCATAGTGTTGTATGAGAGTCGGCCTATGCTCTTGAAATACATGGATGCGTGAACAATGAACATAGCAGGTTGAATATTAGCACATTTTAATAGGCGTTCTAAAACACAGGAATTGCGTTACTTTGGGAGTGAGAGAAGGAATCTTAAAGGAACTTGCAGATTCCTATAATCACCTGTACAAACCTGATAAGAACTAACTGGAAGTTCCAGTACTGAGCAAAATGATCTTCTCCTTGGAATTATTTTCTTACTCAAATGCGTAGTTTAGTTCAGCCAGCTGTTTCAAAAGATTAGATTTTTTTTTTTTTTAAAGTTAATTTTGGCTATACTAAATAGTCATTGAACTGAATCATTAAATTTGAATATATTTATGACAACTGTTCTTAAAAAATTTTGAAACTGGAGAAATTCTGAATTTCTAGAAATCACTCCCTGGGACTAATGGTGGGAACATGAATTGTTTCATTTTTGCTTATGCAAACCACCTTTTCAAACAAGGCTTTATTTTCTTTGATAGTGTACTGTGTTCCTGCAGCTGAAGTAGTAAAGAATAAATCCCCATGACTGACATAACTGAAAGCAGTAGGCAGAGTGATCTACTATCTAGGAAGTCCGAACATTTGTCTTTACTATATGATCTTGAAAAATTAGGCTTTTCTCCTTTCTTCTCCGACTGTTTTGTTATTCATACAAACTAGCATATAAGTGCTTTGACTCAAAGATTTCCTTTTGCTGTATGCTTTTATAGCACTCAACCCGATGGGGCTCTAATCCCTATTGAGGCTCCAGAAATAATCAGAGCAGATAGCAAAATATTTTTCCTCCTTAAATATACATTTGAAAACCAAGGAAAGCTCTCTTATCAACATAAATTAAATATATATGCTATCAGGATAGAGCATAGCTTCATCTGATGCAGCTCAAAACATCTGAATTTGGAGTTAAAATTTAGTTATGTGTGAAGCACAATTGCATCAGACGGTAGCTTATCTGAAAGATGCTGAGAGCTTATTTTGTGGAACAGGTTGCGCTTGATGAGGAGACTGAACGCGTAGTGCTGAGCATGCGTTGGATAGTTTGTTTTAAAATAAACCCCCAAATTTATTAAAGAAGTCTATGGTGGTCCTGCAGATTTTAAGAATTTTACAAAACATTTGTCCATCAAAAGCAAGATGATTCACTGAAATAATCTCAAACTAGAAACTTATGCAGCAACCATAGCACTGAACACCCTGCGGACAGGTCAATTTCCTTAGCTTGCTTCGACACAGGTAGGTACAGGCAATCTTCCTTTTATCCTTTCAACGGTGTAATTGTGTGTTTACAATTGATGGTGCTATTTTGTATTCTGTTTTCTTTCCAGACCGTACTATTCCATTTCTGTTTTAAAGAAAAAAAAAAAATGTTTTCCCAAAGTAACTCTACTTACATTTCTATTTATTTATTTTTGTTTTATAGCAGAGATAAGAGTAATATCACCCATTTTCGAGACTGAAATGAGGCAAAGAGAATTTAGACTAAAATTAATTTCTGGTGTTCTGTTGGGACTGCCTGTCATGATGTCCAACAGTATTTCCTTGTTTCCATGTATTTCTTCATTGGTTTCTATACCTGGTCTGTGGCTCACTTAATTGTTAGAATATAAGCTTCTTGGGATGGGGACCACCACTTTTCTGTGTTAGTGCAGAACTAAGTGCCATGTGATTCTAGTACATGACATTTAGAACAGCATTTAGTAAAGGAATTGAAATTACAAGAAATGGATGTCTTTTCAATTTCCTTGTTCTTGGAAATGGCTAAAAACTCTTTTAGTTTAATTGTTTCAGAATTATCAGCCTAAATTAGACATTCAGCATGAAAAATTGCAGCCTAAAACAGTTAGTCTGGCAAAGTTACAATTAACTGAAAGCAACCACATAAGGAAAAATGTCAAGCAACTCTGAAAATAGGTCTCGTATGCCTCATCAATAACAGGACAATGCAAATGTCTAGGCCAACTGCTTAGTAGTAAACAACTTCTAGACACATATTCTAAAGAAAACATTAAAATTGGAAAAAGAAAAAAAAAAAAAAAAGCTGCTGTGTCTGCCTGAGAACAGTTTCTCAATTCTGGTATGGGCATTTGCACGTACTTAATGAATGGCTTTTTGGAAGTTTCCACAATAATTTTTCAAGGTGGTTCTATGGTGAAATGAATGTTATTCACTGTTTTCTACACAAATGCCAGTAAATATTGGCACACAACCTTTTATCATTAATTTTGAGTAGAACCACTCTTGGAAAAATTCCTCTAATCTATGCAAGTCAGATCACACAGGCCTAACCTGATTGAGACCCATAAAAGTGTCTGGGTTACCTTAATAGGAACCAAAGAAGGATGTCTGCTGACCGTAAACAGGAGAGGGAGCTCCAGAGATGCAAGAGTTATTCGTAATGTTTTATTTGGTAATATAGGCAATTCAGAGATGTTTAATTTACATGAAGAAAATGCCACTAGAGGCTTTGCGTTAAATATCAGACACGACAGACGTCTTGTCTTGGAGAGTTAGCTGATTTTGTTTTGTTTTCATGTGCTTTGTGAAATCTTCCTGTAAACCACTCTTGCCATTCAGAGCTTGAGTGTTACCAGAGTCTAAAAAGCTACTCATTGCACTGCTGCATAGTTGCTGCTTGTATTGAATAGCTGCGGTTAGTATTAGAGGCATAGTATTAATCGACATGTGTACCACACCAAAGTCCATGATGTTTTTCTGTAATGGAAAAACGAAACAGCTACATTGTTCTAAGTACCATATACGATAAATTGTTTGATATTGACTTTTGTGGCCAGGCAGTGCTTCTTGTAGATCCTTAAACCTAAATGGTTTTTATAGTAATCATGGTTGCACCTCTCTACTGTATATCTCGTATTCAGAGCTAAAGTGTATTTCCTAGTTCATGAAGCTGGCATATAGAACAGGAAGAAAATTAAGTGAGTTACTACTTCTTTGCCACAGGTAGAGGAGTTGTATAATGGTGAATGTTGAACTTCCCTCATTCTTTCATTTGACCCAACAAGACATCTGCCTTTCTTTTAGTTTGTTGAAAGCTCTCGTTATAAGCTAACATGATTACTTCTTTGTTTCCTTTACTCTAACTTTTGGACATATTGTATTTGACAAATCATAATTTTGATTAGTCATCAGTTTTGCAGGAATAAGTAGGAACAAGTTGCCTTCAGGGACCTCCTACATAATGCAAGAAATTATAATGAAGGAACATATGCAAGCAAAAATAATAATAAAAAAAAGTTCTGTGCCTTTTGTGAGGGTAATATATTTGATATATTTGAATTTTCAGTGAAATTGGTGACTGTGGTCACCAAACTGTTCTGTGCACCATTCTAGTATCACAGATTTAATGTCAAATGCAGTGAAAAAGCAAAGTGTGCCAAGGTGGGAATTTTAGTAATAAAATTGATGGAAGGAATCTTGATGAAAGAAGAGCTGTAGAATCAGAAAAGGCTGGTATTAAATAGTTTTTTGGAATGATGTTCTAACTGGAACAACATTTACTTGTCCATCTCTCAAAGTCGAGGACTTCTTATGAAGTATGGATTAGTTCATTCTTCCGAAACGAGGATTGGGTGGATCCCATCTTTCCATACTGGCTTTACACATAAAACTTATTAATAACCACGTTGAGAATTTGTTTAGATGTAATGTTATAGAACACTTTAGTTTCATTGCTATTTTTCTGTTTTACAAGACATGAAGTTAAGCTTAAGGGCAGCAGATATCCAACTCTAACAGCATTCTTTACATAAAATCATCAAGTGTTATTTACAAATAGGCTATGTTAAACCTATGGAGTAAATGGAGATGATGTGTCTGTATCAAAGAACACCGTATATATGAAGATCTGTTGTTATTATTCACTTAACTTTCTAAGTAGTCAATTTTGCATGACTATTCAGGAAACCAAACTGAATTAGCCCTTTTGACCTCAGGAGTCTTACACAGTTAAATATTTATGAAACATCAGAACATGATAGTGGCTATTATGGCTCCTCAATTTTAGCAATTAATTTTATTGACAGAACAATAAGGACTGCTTCTTTATCAGTATGGCAACATCATAATTCACTTTCTATTTGTTTAAAAAAAACCCAAACCAAGCCACTGCATCTTGCTTATGTGAAATGGGCAACCTTCGTCCTGGTACAGCTCTACCAAAAAGCCATGTAAGGCCATGTATGTATTTCACCATATGTGAGACTGTCATGTTGCCGTAGTACACATTATGCTTTCTTTCTCAACACATTCAAGATAATCGATATATTTTTTAAAAGCACACAATCATTCTCTAAATCAATTGAAAACTTTTTCATGCCCTTTAATTTGCTTAATTTAACTCTCTCTAACCATTCTACTGTTATGTTGTGATTTTACTCAGCACATTGAATGCTGTGTTTTGTTTTCAACAGATGTGACTTTGAGTGCACTGGAGAACAATTTATGCATTAGACTCAGAATTTTAAATGAACGTGCCCTCTAATGATTTCCTCAGTCTAAGCAGACACTTAAAAAGTGACACTGAAACCAAGAAAAATTACTTAAAGGATCAGTTACATCTAAAATGATTAAATCAATAACAATATTTTCTCTGGGATTCTTTCTCTTCGATAAGCAAAATCTTTACTTAAGTTAAAAGCCACATTAAAATTTAATCACAATCTGTGTGCTTTAGCAATTGATAATTTCTGGACATCTGTCTTCTGTTTTGTTAAAGTCTTGTGTTCCTTCTGGTTTTGTCTCGTCCTTTCATGGCAAGCTTAGGTACATTTGAAATTTTCAAAAATTTGAAAAGGGTTTATAATTTAGGCTAGAAAATATCGTGGCCTCTAAGCCTTTGTCGTCTTTTTTTTTACACACATAAGTTTTAACCATAGCATAAAAAAAAAAAAAAAAAGGCAATTTATAACGTCAATCCTGTTGCAAGATAAAAATATTAGCTCTAATATGACTACCAACCAACAAGAGGGTTTTTTCAATTTATATGTATTGATTCTATTTATCCTAAATGAAAGCAAGGTTTATTACAGTCAGTTAGTTTATACAAGCTATTTTGTCTTTTTAAGTGTTTTTCAGCTCCATCTTAGCTATTTTTTAGAATAACTTGGGCTTAGAGTAGCTGTAAAAGCATAGGAATGATGTTAATTGCATTTGTATTATACATGCTTCTGAAAACTTTTGCCTTTGGAAGGATAAAAGCTAAAGTGTTAGGATGACATATTTCATAATCTAAGAGCAGATTTCAGAGGAACAACGACAGCGATTGCTGCTGTCCCTTGCTTCCTCTCCACCTAATTTCTCAGAGGAGGCGAATAAAGAAAGATTATCTTTCACAGAACTTCCTCTGATTACAGCCCCATTCTCTGATCACCTAACATGTCTGCAGAGACTTGCAGTGATAATGTAGTATTTATTATAGGAGGACTATTTAGGAAAATCAATATGTTCAATGTAGGCTGTGCATTTAATTCTTGAAGGCTGAAATAGCTGACATAGTGGTCATACTATAGTGTCTTGTGGTAAAACATTTTTCACTCTATTTCAGTGTGCGTGAGTTAATCAATAAGGTTAACTACATTTGTCAGGATTAGGGTCAATAAAATTTGTACTTGTTCAATATCAGAAGTAATGTAAGTGCTTGTATTTACTTTTGTCATCCTTTGCATCAGCTGCTAATTAATTAAACTTCTGCTGAAATTAATAAATAAGTAATAATTAGATACACACATTAAAAAACATAATTCAGAACGAAGCAGATTGCTGTTTCTTGAAAATATAAGTATCCATATAGTATGTCAATTAAGAAAAAAACTGAAATATTCCAAATATGTCCACAATATGTCCAAATATGTCTGCAATATGTCCAAATGTATGCACAATATTACAAATTTCAGACTATTGCATATTTTAGCATATATAGTGTTTAGAATCTGTACATTAAAGATGATTATTCTGAGATTGTTGGAATCGTCTACACTCATTTTTGAAAAGAGAATGAGTTGATTTTTAAATTTATTTTATGCATTAAACATCTGGACACTATATAATGAGATTTTTTAAAGCTATAATTTATAACACTTTAAACAGTCTGGAGAAATGAAAATTACCAAAATGTTTCTTATTCTTCTGCTTTGATTTTTACGTACCTTAAAACGGCCTCAAAAATTATGTTTTACATTACCATTCTACTTGTAGCATGTTTTAAAATATATTCTCTTGTCTTATTTGTAGGAAACCTGAAATTTTCTCCTTTCCTTTATCTGTTGCTTTTGATAATATTTCTATTTTGTGTTTTGGAGAAGTCTTTTTTTTGTCAACCATCTCATTTTTTTATTAACAGACATCATACTTTTTCTACTACTGAATAGGAAATAAAGTGAAAATCTTTTTTAGAACAGAATAAATTATTTTAAATATTGTATATTTATTAGGCACTAGAAGATTGGAGAATGTTGTTTCTTGAGGGGTGATATCTCCCACAGTTTTATCTCAAGCATGCATTTTTTTTTTTAGAATTGAAACCTATGTAATCATGTCCTAACTACTCCCATTTAGGTTTACTGTTTTATTTTTTTTTCCCTAATGCTAACAGTTTCTCTTTAAGTAAGTCTTATGTGTTTTATGGTATTACTTTCCTCTTAATATCTATGAAGTTTGCTAATATTTACAAGATCTTTGCTTTTTTACTCAATAAATCTATATCATATTATCAGTTTACATTTTCAAACATAAACAAAAACATATATGCTAAATGATTCATGAATACAAATACTTTCCCTTCTTGTCTTTTTTAAAGAGTTAAAGAGACTAAATCGTTTCAAATGAATGCACTAACTGTCTGCTTTTCTGAAAGCAAAAGCCAAATGAGTGGTTAAAAATATTGCAAGTTTGAAAATGCAAATGGTGTTATCCAAATATGCAGCCATATGTCCACAAGACACTCATTTTTTGGAAAATTTGTAAAGCCTTGAAGAAAAAATATATTTAGAGATTCATGGCCCTGCTCCCCCCACCCCCTAAATGTAATTAGAAAACAACCACATTAAAATGAAATGTCAATAGTACTAGTAGTGCTAACTTTATTGTATGTTACATATTTTTCTCACAGTGGCACAATTGCTATACTGAATCTAAATGCTTTAATATGCCATGAAATTCTATTTAAAGACTAGATACTTCTTCATAAAGCATTTTATTTTCGAAGCGCTATTTTTTCTAAACACCTGAGGAGCTCTTCAGGCTTAGACGCTCACCAAACTTTAACATAAATTAGTTTGTGTAATTTATGCTGCGAAGTTTGTCTAACCTTTAAGCAACTTTGCTCTGCTGATCACAGCATCAGTAACAATAGGGGATATGAGGCCAAATCCAAGTGGTTAAACCCCTAACAGGAAAATATCAATTAATCTTTTTCAATGGAGTTGAAGTATGGGTAATCCTCTCATTAAATAGTTTGAACTTTTCTCCCAGTAAACAAAAGAGGGATAATGAGTGATGTGGTCTGACTTGTTTACATGGAGAATCTTCAAGAGGCTTAGGCTCAGCTCCTCAACACAGGGTTCTTCATAGTCACTTGTCACTAATTGCCCTTTTTAAAGACATTTGTGTCAGTTCAGAAATTCCAAAAAGAAAATGGTTTATGGTTTTAAGAATGATAATGAAAAACACCAATATTTTTAATCTGGTGCACATTAATTTCATTGTTTGGCAAATTCACTTCCCAATTCATTAGTTAATTGTATTTTATAACTTGTTGGTAACCTTAAAAAGTACTGCATTATGTTTCAGTGATGGCTCAAATATTTCAGGTAACTATAGGTCTTGAAGAAATCCTTCTGGGTAGTTCATTTTGATTTGAAATATGAACAGGAAAAAAGATATTTCCTGGTTTGATTCTTTTACATAAACCCACTGTATTTTCAGAAGTACAAATTTAATTTACAATAGGTTTGTGCTTGCTTGCTTCTCAAACCCAGGCTCAGAGGTCTGGGTTTTGATTTAGCTTTGCCTAAGAATTCAGATAGAATCAGCCAAGCGCGTTTAGTTCTCTAATGCCGTTTCATTGTTCCTCCCAAGACACATTCTCCATCAGCAAGCTCAGTTATCTTGGAACAAGATGAAGTGTTTTAGTATGCAGATATAAGAACCGATTCAGAAACAGTCAGGTTAAGAAATTTCACTAGGGCTTTGCTGTGATAATTCAGAACATCAGAGCCAGGGACAGATCATACCAGGCACAGAATAAAAATGCAACTTTAGAATGATTTCATCTTCAACTGCTTCTGATACTTTGAAAGAAATAAGTTATGGTACAGGATGCCAGGGATACTAAATCTTTTACAAAACAAAGAGCTTCTATTTCCTCTAATATTTTCTGCTTAACAAAAAAA
>VXBL01005515.1:1035906-1096678 GCA_013400195.1 Aramus guarauna | reverse complement strand
AAAAAAAAAAAATCAAGCAAAGAAATACACTCTGGCCAATATTTTTTCATTAGGTGAAGAACAATTTTTTTAGTATAGTATATAAGATACATAATTTAGTCTGAGATGAGAATTGCTATGATAAAGGAGAAGTTTGATTTCAAGGAAGTTTCTCATTTCTTGTTATTTTCATAGACAGAGAATTTGGAGGCCAGCATATTTTGCATGTTCTATTTAACAATACTGTGCTAATGAAAATGAAATCACTTGGGGGGAGCCCATGTCATGCTTTCACAGAAGAATGCAGTGGGTGAATTCATCAAAAATCCCATCTCCCTGTACTGTAAACCAAATCCTGAATTTGCCTGCTTAGATCAGGAAATTGTTTGTTTCGTTTCCATCTGTTATCTCTACTTGATGAGGGTTTTTACTGGGGCAATGTTTCTCCAAATACATCTGAGTGTCTCTGACAAGTCATCAAAATCCTGCACATAAAGCAAACTATGTGTAAGTATAAATAGAGGAAAAAAAAAAAAAGAGAAAAAAAGGAAATATAGACAATATATCCTTTAAAATTATTTATTACCTTCCAGGGAGATGCAGGAAGGGATTTTTGAGGAACAATCCTGGGCACCAAGCTGTTCTAACAGCTCTGGAGATAGCTCTCCTCAACTCTATTTTCAAAGGTGTATTGGGGCAGTTAATCTTGCAGCTAAGGTTTGACTAATTAATCTGAACTTCTTCAGCAATGTTTAGTGTGCTGTAGTAACAGGTCAAGAGATCTGAATCTTTGTATGAACTATAATTTTTTAAATTTCTTCTTTAGTAGTGAACCGAAGCTCAGCAGTGTTTCCTCCACTGTCCAGAAACACTGAAGCATTTGTCTAGAAAATGCAGTTTCCTTGATGGGGTTCTTAATAATAGAGAAGAATAAGCTTACCAGGCATTTAAGTAAAAAAAAAAAAAAAAATACCACGGGATTAAAAAAAAAAAAAAAAAAAAAAAAAAAGTCACAGCTGTTGTTTACATAGAGACAGGAGCAAAATATGGAGGGCACAATTCTTGCTATAAAAGTAAACGTGAATATTCATTATCTGACCAGGCAAATCTTATTGTCTGAAATGCTGTGTTTTATGAAAAAAAGGTCATGATCTTCTGTTTCATCACATTTGGATGATCAATTGTTATCTAAAATAGGCTTCAGCTTCTCTCGTCTATTCCATCTAACCAGAAAATTTGTCCTCAATTGTCTTTGAATTTTGCAAGACAAAACATACATTTCCCTGTTACTGCAACAGTAGCAGCGCTGATGGAAAAGCTTTTTCTCTTCTTCTTCTTCTTCCATACCCCTCAATTGCAATAGACTGTGGTTATTTGGCCTGTGTTTGAATGCGGTTTAATTCATTTGAGTGATTAACAGAAGAGTGTGCGTTTTCAGAGAACAGTCCTCGTATTAAGAACAAGGCTGCTTAGATATGAGAATGCAGAACTGCATTTTGTGAAGACTTTTTACATGTGATATATATATCCATTTAAATGTAAGTAGGAATATTTGAATTGCTTGTAATAAACATCAAATAAAGATACCTTTGTTATTTAAGTAAAAGTCAGACATCTCCTCCAATGCCTTGTCTTTCATGAACTGTCGTGTTACCCCCTTGAGCTGCTAGTGTAACTTGAAGATCTCTCACAACCCAAAACGGTACATACTGTCCTCCTAATATAGTTTTGTTCATTTTCTCTTAGCTGCAGTCACTGACACCTGTACTCAACTTAGAGGAAAAAAAAAGTAAAAGTAATTGTATCAGATTCAAGAATTACAACAATAATAATAATTGGCCTGATGGTTGTGGGAGTCACAGTCTCTGAGGTAATTGTTGTCTAGCTGGCTAGCTGGGCATTTAGTCTGGAATTTATCTGTATATAACCTAAGAACTTAATGTGTACATCACAATGTAGTATCTGATATTTAATAAAAGTCTCAATCACAGTGAATTTACTACTGCTTGGTAAGTGGCTATATGCATTCCAGCTATGATTATAGTCTCTGTTGATGTGTGTGTTCAGTGAAAGAAGTTTAAGTTGAATTACCTCACAATTGACATGAATTAAGATTGCACAGATGGTGTTTTCTTACATGTATCAATTGATGTGCATTAACTCCTTAAGCTACACAAACTTACTTTCTGAGAAGTCTGAGACCCAAAACTCTGGAAAAGAGAAATATTAGCAAGTACTTTTGTGACCATTACATAGATGTTGGGTACTTACATTTTTTTAATCCTTGAGTAACGCTGATAAAGGCTCAGTGAGGTTTTAAAATTAGGCATGATCTTTGCCTGTTTGGTATTTGACTTGGTAACAGAAAATCATCTACCCTGCACTTTAGAACATCTGGATAGTCATCTGTACTATACATAGATACTTTACATTCTTAGAAACAAGTTCTCAACTATAGGTTTGGTTTGTTGGTTTTTTTTGGTTTGGTTTTTTTTTTTTTTTTTGGTAACAGGGATATAGCTTTAAATTTGCAGTGTGATTTCTGTTCTAAGTCACTTCAGACCTTTTCAAAATATAGTGTCTCTGTTGCAGGACATGTTATTAATGAAATTAAAATCAATATTAGAAGAATTTCATTTGCTTTTTGACTGAAAAAAACTAATGGTCACCTAAAAAAAAAAGTATATGAGCCCCTCAAAGTTCTTTTAACAACTGCAATTTATTTTACTCAATCTACATAACAAATGTTGGAGTTAATTATTCTGCTAGAAAAGAGTCATCTTTACCTCAGTTTAGACAAACACACTTGGTGAGAGTGAATTTGTACATTAAAGCTGTGCTGATGTAAGAGATGCGCAGATGCAAACAGCTGAAGTCCCTCAGCTGCCCACCAGTACCATTTGTTACGCCTTTTACATCAGCTCTGACACTTATGAATCTTGCACTGTACCAAACCTACTCCCCAGTCTGGCAAAAAACTTTTATGCTTATTTTGTTGGGTTGGTTTTCTGCCAGGCTGGTGAATTGAATCAGTTCAGAGCCGAGCTTGTAAAACTCAAGATCCAGCAAAATGGAGAAGAAAGAAGCAGAGGTGAAGGCCAATTTCCCTCTTCTGGCAGCTCCAATGTGTAATTTCACCCTGAATTAACATAAAGGCATTTATGTACTGCAGTAATATTGTAGCATGAAAACCTAAATAGAAAAGAGCTTTTCTGCAGATTATCTTCTTTCTCTCTCATTACATTATATGAAAGAAGAATGTATTTCCACCCTAGAGAAAGGGATGTCATCTTTGCAGGAAGTCATTTAGAGGAAAAGTTTCTTGAGAAAGGTAATTCTGAGCAGAAGACAGTACCCAGTTCTTCTTTCACAGCTATGGCAAATCATTTCCTATTTGTTACTTTAGTATTTCTCCTATAAAATAAGGTCAACAATAGTAAATATACATCACAGTTATAGCAGACTAATGTACTAAATACAAAATGCGTAGGATCCTCAAGTGGAAAACCCAAGGTAGTGAGAGAATAATGAATGGTGTTTGGAATGACACAGAATTGTGTTGTAACAGTGGGAAGGGAAGCAGCGAAGGAAGATATTTTCATGGTGTGGTGCTAGTAGGCACTTCTGATCCATGGCCTATTCTCATTTATCTTTAAACTGAGAAAACATATAATCTCCTTCAATATCATCAGCATGGGAGGAAGTGGTTTGTTTAGATAAACACTTAGGTAATTGTAAGATTTCTTGTACTCTGAACTGAAGTGAGTGAATATCGAGCCAGTTTTACCAGGAAAAAAAATCTCATAGATGTTTATGGATACTGTAAAAGCAGACTAAGAAGGGGAGTGAAGTATTTCTCTTAGTTCTGCTGGCTGTTGGAAAGATTCATACTTCCCGCTATGTGTAGGTTTGGAAAGAGATGTTGAGCTGCTGTTATGGGACAGGATACTTTCCAAAGATTCTTAGTGGCCCCAAGTATAGCATATGTCTGAAGACAGTGTTCAAAGAATGGATGCTAGTGGTGCTGAACTGAAACTGTGCTGGAGAGTGGGTTATAAACGCTGTGGGACAATCAGACTGGGAATGGTTAGAACAGAATTTTGTTCTGAGTTCTGTCTTCCTGGGATGCACACCACGAGAATAAAATTTAAATGGGCTGGTCCTCCTGCAAACAAAATGCTACATCATCTGAATCATTTGCTTAATGAATAAGTCTGATAACTACTTTAATTGATAAAACCCACTACCATGTAACACATGATCCAAAGCAGGAGAAGCACATGGCAGCCCATAGTAGGACAAAGGTATTCTTTATCATCTCTAGCACGAAGGAAGTAAAGATAATAATAAACATCTTGGATATCATAGTTCAAGATATTCTTCATACTCATTTTTATGTGGATACTATACCCACTTGTATAGTGCTGACTGGTACAAGAAACAGATATGTAACTTGTGGTAATGATTTGAAGTGATTTAGGGCTCTGCCTAACCAGATGTTGAGAACTTATTTGAAAAGTTACAGTGGAAACTGAACACTGACAAGCCTTTCAGCTTGTAACAAAAAGAATTTCATCTTCCTATCAGGTCACCTAGTATATCCCAGCCCCAGTCAGCCTGTGCTTCAAACTTAAAAAGAACAGAAAATGGGATGGTAAGGAGAATCCAAGGCATTGTAAACATAGTCAGGGATTGAAAGTATTGTTGGGATGTATGTAGGCAACCTGGTCAGCTTTCCCAATTCCCAGAAGCCTCTTTCTTTGCATCTTCTTCTTCATTTATTAGTAGGAAGAAAAAATCAGCTATATTTGTACTTTTTACAAATTCAGAAATGTAGAGCTTCTTGTATGTTTACAGTCTTTGGCTATTGAACTGATTCTTATGAAAATCTAAACATAGTATCTGGAGATGTATATGTATTTCAAAATATTGACCTTTTGGAAATAATAAATATTTATCTTAAATATATTTGACTTCAGAGCAAGGCAAAATAAAGGTGCTGCATTCACATCAAATGAATTCCCATATAATCATTAAAGTTCCATATTCCTGATGAGCTGGATTTTGTCCTAGGCACATAAGTTCACCCCAGATTTGCCATTCTTTTTTATTTTCAACCCCTAGTGTGTTTTCCCCATCACAGACTATGAAAGCTGTGCCAAATTTTAAATTTTTCAGCAATTCTTCCTACCTATTGAGTCTCCATATCCATGGGAGTTTGTCAAGATCAGGTCAATGATTTACATGACCCTTTTTCTTTATTCATTGCTGTAGATGGGCCATGCCTATGAGGTCCTTATCTTGTCAGATTTTGCAAATCTTCCTGGGCCCCTAAACTATCGATGTAGAAGATGTTAGTCAAATGAGATAAGAATTTAACTTATTTCAAGAAGCTTTTTATGGCTCAATGACTACTAATTTCCCCTTTTTCTTCTGATAGAAAAAGTTCGGTTTCATTTAAAATTATCCGCAAGGGACCACATAGATTAAAGATGATTTCAAGGGACTATAGGCTGGCTTTCTATCATTTTGAATTCATTTCTGTGTGAACAAAGCCTCAGGTAAACCTTGTTTATGAAAACCAAATGAACTCAATCCTAGAATGTTCATTCCACCCTAGTAATTAGAGCTGCTGATTAACACCTCACATTCACAGCACTTGCATAAACATAAACCTAAGCAACAGCAACAGAAAGTGTCATTAGGACAATCTTAAGAACAAGAAACCTGTCACCTGCTGCTGACACTGAAGTTTGTTGATTGAGCTGAAATATGTTGCTGGCATATAATACTACAAAGTAACAGGCAGAGATTTGTACCTCTCTTCAGCAGTGGTGAAATTATAAGTCACTGAGGGATCAGGGAGGAACAGTAAAAGAGATTCTGAATTTGGGCCTGATTTTGCCCTACATACCCTCTGCTCTTGCACATCGTCACTTTAAAGTAATGAAGTGTGAATGGATGACATTTTGTGAACTGCCGTTTGCCATTACTAGCAAAAGCTCTCACTAGGAAAAGGCAACAGAAAATGATATATCTTGCCTTGTGCTGGATTATCTTTTCTCATACTATGAGCTAGTCTCCTGGTAGAGGTGGGAGCATTGCAAAATCAGATCCTTAACTGTCCTCCTCAACATAGTAACAGAGAAGAGATAACTACATGTGTTGATGAACAGTGAATGTTTCAGAAACTATGAAGTGGATGGAGGATAGGCAAAAGACAATTAAATTTGTTTGGGCTTTCATGGATGAAAATATCCCAGGGCTTGCAAGGAGAGAGCTTATGCCACTAAGGTCTTTGGTGACTGGAAAAAAGGCTTTTGGTATGTTTTGTTGAGTCAAACAAGGTACAGTGCTGGACTAGGAAACCTAGAATTGATTTTATGAAGATGATTAAAAGGATGTCTGACAGTTGTCATATCCTGGATAGGTTTCTGAGAAAAGTACAAGTTATCTAGATNGGGGGGGCGGGAAGAAAAGAAAAAGAATGGAAAATGGTGGACATTTGGTTGATTGTCCAAGAAGCATCCTCATTATACCCAAGTTGAGAATGTTTTCATCAGAAGCATTGAAAGATGGCTTAAGGTAAGAAAAATGTGTACATCTGGAGCTGAGAAACTAGACAAGCATACAACTTTAATCTCTGTGGCTGATCCCAGCATAGACTGGCAGATTGTATAGATGTTAAGTGATACCAGCCATTTTCCAATCTACTCAGAGACATGTTAGGGTAAATAACTCATTGTAATTTAAAATAAGTAGGGGGAAGAGGATGGATAGGACATAATTAAGAAGAGTGAGGAAGAGAGGTTTGATAAGCTGGTGCTGATTGAGTTTTCTCCATGTTTCCCAAATTCACTTCTAAGATCTTCTTAGGCTTTGTTTAATTTATTTTTTCATATTTTCATAAGGGAATGACTCATATTGGAATCTGCATTTTTACTTCTGCTTATTTAAGAACCTTGTAAATTCCTTAAGATAGAAGTAGCCTATGGGTTACCATAGTATGGCCCCATTGTCAAAAATCCAGTTAATTAAAGTGGGAATTTCACTGGTAGAGGGCAAGACCTATTTACTATTCCTAGTTTTCTTGTATTTATATTCTTTGAATTAAAATATAGTACGAATGAGAGCTGAATTTCATTTGTGAAATGCAATGGCAAAACAATAAATAGGTTGTGTATGTACTTAACTCTGCGTTATTGGACACGATATAGCCACATTAATGAAAAGTCATAATAAAATCTGTATTTTAATATTAATTCAAGGTTATTAATGTCCTAATTAAAGTTAAGACCCTTTGGGGATTTTTTGTTCAGCAGAAATGAGGTCACCGCTGAAGTAGCATGTACATGTTTTTTTTCTGTTCAAGGATTTTGAAGTATATTATAAAAAATGAGGACTCACTATGGTCCTGTGACATTTATTATTATACCCACCCTGAAAATAGTTAAATAAAAAGAAAAAAATACTTACCTAAGGGCAGACAACAAATCAGTGATAGAGAGGAAAACAGGAGTCAGGAGTTCCAATGGAAACACTTAGTATCCTTTCCAAATTTTTAAGGCATTGTTTGAAGGATGTTTTTAAGTTATACAGTTTTAAATTACACCTTTTAACATTGTCTGTTTTGGAGGTTGATATACAAATGTTTTTAACCACTTCACTGCTTATTTTTAAAACATCTCTTGTATTCTTACTTGTTTGAAAACCTAAACTAAAATTTTTCACCAGATTTATTATCTGAGTATTAATCTAGTGGCTAAGAGAACTCCAGTCAACAAGGGGCAGTTGCATTTTGGTGTGGGAAAATATGATGGAAACAGGTATGTTAGAGAAGGAAAATGTAGAACTGTGAGAACCTCCAAGAAAACAGAATGTTATGTAAAATAATACTGTTAAATATACATAAGATTTATTCTTAGCGTATGCTGTTTGCATATAATGCCTAATAAACATATTTCACTAACATTTAATATGTTCCTGTGGTATAATTACATAAAACAGATGTGTATTCAATCTAGCAGAAAAGAAAGAAAAGAATGAAACAAAGGAGGAAAAAATTTCACAGACCTTAGCACAAACTGTTTCTGACTTGTAAGATGTAATTTTGTTTTGCAAGCTTCTTGAATGTTACCAGATAAATTTGACTTCTTTAAGTACACCTGGTTTTACACAAGGAAGTGCACTTTGATGGAACTTCTGGCAGAGGGTAAAAAAATGAATGTACTTCTCACCAATAGAACCTCTTCCAAACTATGTCTGAAATAGTAATGAACATGTTGCTCCAATAATATTGACTCAATCAGATCATATGGTGAAACATTTCCAGACATATTGATAAATTCATTGATTCTTCCCATTCTTTTGGTCACTGGACTATAGAAAAAGGGATCACTAGCCATTTGACCTTCATTGTGTATTAAATAAACACCAGATGGTAAGGATTCATTCAGTAAATCTATTCTTTCTTCTTCATAGTCATGTTCACACTGTTGCTTCCCACTGAGTCTTTATCTTTATTTGTCATGGTGCCAAAGCTGCCTCTATAGCACCTTTCATGCATCACAGCTTTCAAATCTTGTCCCATTAGTTTCATTTTGTTTCTATCATAAATAATCTACTACTTTCTCATACACTCTTTCATTACCTAATAATGTTCAGTCTTTGTACAAAAGGGCAAAGTATTAAAAGGTTAGTGAGTACAGTTTGCCCATTAGTATATAGTCTGTGTGACACTTTATTACAGAAAAATGTAAGCTACAGGTAATAATTATGCATTCTATGAAATAGCCATACTTTAAATAACTAGGGATTTTTTCTTTTTCTTTTTCTTTTTTTTCTTTTTTTTCTTTTTGTTTGTTTGTTTGTTTGAATTACCCTTCCATTTTAAACATGTTACTATCTAGAAGCCAATAACATGAAACTTCACCTTGGAACAGTCAGGTGCCTGGAATTCAGTCATTTCGAATATGGACTGGAAATGGACCCTTTTTTTTTGAAAGATATCGGCTTAAAGGGAGTTTGCAACATCACACTTAAGGGCTATTTGGATCCAGATTTAGATTTCTAAATGACCCAAAGTTGAAAATCGTTTTTGATCCTGAACAATTATTATTTCAAATAGATGAAAAAAATCCATAGAAGTTGGGTATATATGTCTAGAAGTGTAGTATGTACTTCTGCGAAGAAAGATGCACATAATTTTTTTCTTCCTCACTATACTCAAGAGTAGTAGGAGATTGTCATGAGTTATCACATCTCAGATATGTTACTGACTGAAAAAAGACTCCTTCCAAGTGCATAATAGAAAACATTTAGTATTGGAATTATATTACTAGTAAAAAGAGAATACAATCAAATTTTGGTGGTTATTTAAAGTACAAAAGTACATCGGCATTACCCGTGTATACAGACCATGGCCTTTGAAACAATCTTGTGCTGTGAGTTACAAAGTTCACCAACCTTTTAAGGTTTTTTTGGTGCTTTTTTGGTGGTGTTTTCTTTTGTTTTGTTTTTAGATTTAGATTTAGATAATGAAGTACAGGTATACTGGAAAGGCAAGAAATTATAAGGAAAAACTGACTCAGTGGCATTGTGATCGCAATCAACAAACAAGAGAGTGTTTTAATTCCCCTGAGCACAAAGAAACACTAATGCTGCCAAGAGTTCTGATGCTTCCTGGATCTCAGAGTGTATTCTGTTAACCTGCAGGTAGCATATCTTGTTCCAAATAAATAGTAATGGCAGTAAATATTCCCCTGTCCCATTACTAACACATCTTTTGGCATCAGGAAGCGCACACAGAGTCCCACATGAGAGTTTACTCCCTGGAGCTGAAACAGGAAAACAANTTATTATCTACCTGCCTATTCTTATCTTCCCCTTGCTACTGCAGGAGTCTGAGGATATCAGAAGAGAGAGAAGGATGAATGGCCAGACCCTACAGCTCATGCCTACCTTATTGCCTAGGTGACACCGCCGTGCAATCCTTCGCTGTCGCATGGTCAGTGGCTGTGGCTGCTCAGTTCACCTGGACCAGGCAGTGCCTAGCGTCCTGTGCACAGCCAGTCGAAGCAGATAAGTTGGGGAGAATAATTAAGTTCAAAATGCATTTCTCAATCATGATTCATTGCTCTATTGACACTGCAGAAGCTTGGAGTATTTCTGGATTAACCCAAAGCGGCAGCCACTTTTTGAGGGTGAATGAACTGATTTAAATACATATATCTTTGTTAAAGACCTGGACAAATGTATTGCTAATGAAGTAATAGCTTTGGTTTTAAGCTTGACTAGAAAAGATTGTTCAACTTAGAAAAGACAAATCTTTAATGCTTGCTACCTCCTTGTGTGCACATTTTCAAGTATCGCTTCACAGGAACAGCTTTATAACTCAATGTATGTTGCAAAGAACAGAAATTTAACATTGAACCAAATGAAGCAGAATACTTTGAAAGACAGTGTCACTGCTGTTCTGCATTGCTTAACATTTGTGTTTCCTTTGAAAATCTGACTAGAGAGCCCATTGGTTTTGTTCTTTCCCTGGCTCCAACACAGAGCTAGCAATGCAGCAGTTGTTTACTGTATCCTCTGTGATGATTACTACTTCTAATCTGTTTAGTCCTAGGGGGATTTTAGTGACTTTACTTACATTTTATTTTCATTTTATTTTTGAGTTGCTAACAAAATGACCAATTCATCCTATGGACAGTCTCTTTTGGATGACATTTAAATTACGTATTTGACTCACATACAACACAAAATTCATATTTCAATTTACCTTCTTGTAGTTACAATAGCTGGAAATGGTATTACTTGGTCAAGGTTATTTTGCGTCCTTAGGCTTCAAAGCAAAAATATTTGGTGGAGGAGGAATGATGTCACTTTAAACCTGCTATTTAGCTCTAAGAGCTGAAAAAGGCAGTGTAACCCCCTCATGCATAAATATATCACCTTAAGTTTATATTTCACTACTTTTTAAAAGTACTGAAGAATATGCCACAATATGTCTTGTTCTAGCAGCTGAAAAATTATGCTATGACTAAAATGACATCATTCTGCCTCCCACAGAATGTTTTGGCTCTGAGAGCTCAAGGAGCAGATGAAATTAACATAAAATGTCACTGTCATACAGAAAGGAAGAAAAAATATTAACATCTTCTGCATTTATTTCACAGATCTGAGTAGGAGGTCACCATAAAGCATGTCACAAGAACTTTGAGGATGAAACAGAGCCTTTTGCTAGGGCCAGTACAACCAGAATTGTTAAAATTTTCAAAATAGGGCTTACTGTGAATCAAGACGGTCTGTAGAATTTGTCTTTCTTCTGTCCATTATGAGTTGCTCCATAGGACTCTTTCATTTATCTTTATATTAACATTACCCAATTTTTAAATTGTGCCAAAGTTCAATTTAGAATGATCAGTAACATTCTAAAACTAGATAAAGAACCTAATTCACTTACCTCAATATTTTTTTATTTGTACTATTGCATCTCAGAATCTCATTGTAGTTAACTACTACATGGTCAAATAGTAAGACATTCTCTGACTTAAAGAGTTGAAAACCCATATATCAAAAAGGATGTGATAGGTTGGAAAGAAAGCCAGACAACAACCAGGAGGGTGGGAGGGCAAAGTAACAAACTGAACAAAGCTTACCAAAAAAAGATTGAGTCTCAACTTACAACATTTAACCGGTGTTAAAATAAAAGTGTTTCTGTGGCTATCACAGAAGACTTGTGATTTAAGAGTCAATGCCCCTTTTCTTTTAGATTTTAACAGTATTTCCTATGAATAAAGTTGATGTGTGCAAATCTTGAGGCTGTTTAACATCAAGTAAAGGGGCGGTCTAGGTGTTGATAGAGAACTTAGTAAGCAGGAAGGCGTAACATGGAAATCAAAAGATCTGTTTTGATCATGCTAATTTAAAGTGCCAGCTACACATTCGTGAGAGATCAAGAAGGTAGGTCACAATACTGGATGTGGGTAGGTGTTTAGTCAACAGCTAGGATTGTGGGATCCTGACATAAGGAGCGAGGTGCAGAGAGTGAAAAATTACTGATTGAGGGCAGAGTAGTAGGAGAAATATACTGAAAGAGGGAGACTGGAACGGGAGGGGGCATCAAATAATGTTTCCGAATGAAAGATGGTAAATGAGAATAACAAGTGAAGGAAGACAGTGATAGATAAAATTTTTTATATCTTTTATAATACAGTGCTGTAAGACAAAGCAGAACGTCTGTGTTATACCCGGGAAAAAAGTCCTAACAGAGTGGTTCAGATGGCAATAACCCAGAAATTCTTGACAGTATGGTTCTCACTATATTTTACTGGTCTGGATAAGACTGAAAGAAACAATATTAGCTACTGAGTCCAACATCATGTCGACTTGATTCAATTTTCTTGGATGTTTTACCTGCTGTTTATAGAGAATTAGAGTCACTACAAATGAGGCTGCTTATATTTAATTTGCTTTATCAAGAATTATTGTAGGATGATTGAAGATACAGAAAATGCAACACAAGTAGATGTTTCTTTAATAATCAACTTTATCTTAAAACTCCAAATTATTAGAAAATGTCATAATTTGCTTCCTTGTTACTAAATTCCTTCCTTATTGATTTTGCTCATTAGTGATCAAGATAAATATTTCCAATGTAGCTTCTAACTTTTTCCCCCTATTACTAAGGATAGCCAGGCTTGTTTATGGAACCAAATAACTGAAACTGTGTTGGCATCCAAATTTACAAGATGTATATATTGCTGACCAAATGCAGCGCATATGCATATAGGGAAGTTTCATTGCTTATTTAAGTCCTCCTGCAACAAAGGCAGAAAAAGAATTAGAAAACCAGGAGGAGAATCAGAGGTAGAGTCAAAATTCCCACTCCTCCCACACCACTTAAAAGTCAAAGTAAAGGTTTGAAGGTTTGGCCAGGAAGGTCACTTGAGTGAGCAAATTCAATGGCATGAAAACAGTGTTTTGACCTTCCAGCATGAATTTACTTGGCAGAAATATTATACCTAATAATAGAGGATGAATAAAAATAGATAAAAGATGTCACTGAGAAGAGCAGTATGATTTATTCAGGTATGCATAATGTATAGGGAGTTTCAGACACTTGCTGAGGGTTAAGTACATGGTAAGAAAGCTGAAATCTTGTGGGTGGAAGCCAAAGTTTAAGTCTCAAGAATCTGATGGAAATCACACTTACATTGAAGAGCTGTATGACCAAGCTAATGAAGAGAGAATAAAGAGAAACTGGGCTTTGCGAGAGGAGGTTGACCCACCAATTGATTCCTAATCATAATATTGCTCATAATCCTAAACATAAAATTGCTCACAATCCTTACCCCCTCCCAAAAAAGCCCTAATGCATATTCTCTTGTAGCCTAAGTGAGCGGGTGACTTGTGACTTCAGCTGGTAAGATACTGATCTTTCCTAGCTGTTGATTTATAGCAATAATTGAAGGATCTATGCAAACCCAGAGCATTGAGGAGTAGCTAAAAAATGTTTATCACAACTTGAGCCTGGAGATCATCTGTCTAAGTTGCAATAGCTTGTGGAGTAAACAGACGGAGAGGTATGATGATAACCCTATCATTCATAGATTACTATGGAAACATTCTAGGTTAGGTTGATATTTTGTGGTTGAATATGCAATTTAAATGCAATATGGTGATATCCTCCAAAATATTAATTATGAAGTTTGGTGTCTACTGAGTAAAACACTGCTTTTACTGAAGACAGCATCCAAATGTCACAATTAAATTGTTGGGATATCACTCCCTGAAGATGGTGATATTTAACTAAGAGGTGAGGACTACGCTGTGTCCAGAAAAAGCTCCCTGTTTGAACTTCAGCCATCAGTATCTCATTACCAAGGGCCATGCAGCAACAACGCAGTTTCTCAGCTCATCCAGTGGCACACTCATGCCACATGCGATTTCTCAGGAACAGATATGTTAATATCTCCTATTTTGCATTGCAATATGATAAAATATTTCTATGAGGGGAAAACTGGGAAGCAAATATGGAATCACATAGACTTTCAGAGATCACTTGTAGGTAGTTTTTAAAAGTTTTGGCTGTCAACAAATGAGGAGGATGAAGCATTTCTCCAGAGCAATGCACTTTACTGCAACTCAGCGTTTATGTCAGTCTTTGAAGCACCTATTTCGCTGATGCACTAATGTAATGAATTTTCTGAAAACTGAAAAAATAATAGGAAAGAGAATGTTTAGCTGTAGAAGAGTAAAATTTGTTGTAAAAACCCTGGCAAATTTCCATTTCCATATCCATTATTAACCTACTCCAACATGATTCATATTTACAAATATGCATACATTATTCAGGCGTGCACAGCTGGTCAGATCCTGAGTTCCTTCATGCAAAAATTTCATTACTTTTAATCAGCTAAAGAAGAAGGATTTTTTTGACTGTGAGAGATCAGAATCTTATCTACTTGGTTTATATAGTACTAAAAGTAATATTAACTATCTTGATCTTCTAGTGAAATTTTACATTGCATTTCGAATTGAAATGGTCTAAACTTTTGCTAGCTGTTATCCTCAGTATGACATATGAAAGAGTTGAATTCAATACAACATTGTGAGAATTAAGGGAGCATAATTCTCTAGGTTTAGAATGAAATGGATTATTTTTTGTTTGGTTGGTTGGTTTTTTTGTCAATAGAGTGAAATTATGCATTGCTGTCCAGCAAAGAGCAGGTTTTGATCAAGGAAAGTCTTCAGAGTCTGGGTTCACATTAATCTTTGAATATGGTAAATGTTTTCTAAATTGGTAGATATATATGCATGCTCACAGATTTCCAATCTGTATTGTAAACATTTAATATAAAACTATTCCACTTTGTCTTTAAGCATAAGTGCTAGGCTTTAGAATTACACCTACATTCAGAATCAAAATTAACAAAAAGCTTGTTTAAATTCACATTCTTAGCTTCGTATTCAAATGCTTGTATATTTTACATATTCTATAATATAGACCTATATTCTAAATGTTGGTAACCCTCTTGCGTGGTTTGTCTCACAGCCAGATTTATCTTAGTACCATTATAGTTGAAGGAAAAGCATTAAGGAAGACTTTCTTTTCAGTTCCTGATTGTGATTGCTAGCATATCAAATTTATTCCCTTGTAATCCCGATAATTTTCCAGAAGCTTTGAGAACTGTATGTAGTAGTTTGTTGGAGAGCTCACAGAAACCCTATACTGACAGACCAAAAAGCCCTTCGACTGTCACTTTATATCATTAACAATTTCTAAAACCATTACAGATGGGATGGACTGATTAGAACTGAGGAGGGAGGATCTTTTTCCCAGCCAGAAATATCCCCTGAGACTTTTCCTGCATGTGAAGTTTCTAATGATTAATGGGAGAAAAATAGGACCGCCTGCCCCACAGTTGCCACACACTTTATTTAGGAAAGAGGTTATTTATATTTGGTGATCTGCTTGCATTGGATGTCTTTAGAAGTTAAATACTAACTGGATAATTTTTTAAAAGATCTAGCAAAATAGAAAAAAAAAAAAAACCTCTACATGCTAATTGCTCAGTTTTTCCCTTACTTTTCAATATTCACTTTTTAGTAGCTTCACTGTAATTTGTATAAATGGTGCTAAAAGACTAAAATGTTTATCTTCTCCCCCACACACACCTCCCTTCCATTCTGATGTTTTATTTCTGTAAATGAAAGCTACAGCTGGAAAATTGTTTTACTACAAATCTCACACCAGCACTGTCGGTTGTGATGTGACACCAGAGATTCTTATCTGTAGGCTGGGTTGGAATTATTAAACATTCTCACATTGTGCAAAGTGTTGAGGATGAACAGCAGTGCAGTGAGGTGCATCCAACACTTCTGTGCTTCCCACCTGATCCTTGAAATATGACTCCTTTAAAAGGCTAATATTTGCTTTATGTAGAGGTGACAATAGTCAAGCACTAACATGTACTGGAAATATTGCTGAATTCTGTGTTCCTCTAAATTCTTTTCAGAAGAGAAAATTTGGGGGAGGGGAAAGAAAGAAGGATGATCATTCAAATAAAAAGAAGGAAAATGTATTATTTCTACCAAAAGTATCTGCAGCGCTTTTATGAGAGGAGAATTTCCAGTTAAGCCAAGTGATTAGCTGTCTTGAGCTGACATAATATTTTATCACCTTTAAAAATAAGTAACTAAAAAGGGAAGCAAAAATACCTTTCTGAATGGCTGACTTTATTTTTTTTTTTTTTAGCTGACAAATATTGTTGTATTCACAGTGTCTTCATTTTCATGATAATTACTAAAATGAAAATGCTAACAGCACCATGGATTCAAGACCAACCTAACCACTTGAATAATCTGCCCTGCTTTTATGAAAACGTCAGCATGAGGTGTAGAAAGGGAGCGACAGTAAACTAGTGTTTGTGCTATAATTACATATACTTAAAATGCATGAACTAAAGTTAGCTCACTAGTCTATTTCTACCGAGTAACCGTATACCACATCACCTGAATCAGATCTTACAAGGCAAAAGGTCAACAATAATGCGGCTGTCATGGACATAGAAGTCTGACAAAACACCTAGATGCTCTTCAAATGCCTGGTACAGATGATTTATTTCATTATGTGCTATAACCGTGTGGTTCAGAAAGAGGCTACAGAGGCAAGAGAGACATGGGGATCAGTCCAGAAGTACTCCAGCTTTCCTTATAATACTGCTAGGAAGTAGCTGCCTGAAAGCGAATAATGAAGACTGGGTAAGAGGAAGAACCTGATCCCAATTACAGTGGGGTTGGGATGTATAATTTTATTTCAGCAAAAACAATCAATGAAACAAAAGTTTTTTCCAGTATTTTCTTAATATTTTTTTTCTTCTGATGGTTTTTTTTTTCATTCTCTGTTTCTATGGTTTACAAGACCCAGTAATAAAACTACAGGATTACATCACAGTAACATCTGTCTCCTGTTATACATATTCCAGCATTGCGACCTCGCCCAAAATATCCAAATAATAACACAGTGCCTTCAAACCTGGATCAGCTGGGACCTTCTAAGAATACAAAGAAAATAACTCTAATGCTATATCCAGCAAGAAAAGTCTTCTATCAGGACTTTTCCTTCTATGTTAGACACAATGGTATATGCACAAGTATATGTAATATTTACAATTTCCAAGCTGTGGCATTGGTGGAATAACAATCTAAGTAACTACTTTCAAGCAACTAAAGTCAAACAGGACATGAACTGAATAGGAAAAAAAAAATCTTCTAAATTGTAACAAAGATTAGAAGTGTACACAAAAATTGTTTGTTCTAAGTTATACTGCAATGTAATTTCAATAAATATTAGACTTGAAAACTGAGACTCCAAAACACAGTTTGAAGTTTACTTTCTCTGTTTCCTAAGTAGCCTTGTAAAAACCCAGTCAGTTGTTAGTTTTGGGCATGATATTTTTTTTTTTTAATTAATGTTGTCATGGCAATGGGAAATTTTTATTTTTGAAGTGTCAAGAAGCCACACTCAGGTTTAAATCAGAGGGGAGAGCAGGTGCTCAGCACCTTTGAAAATGAAGTTTAGTGGACAACAGAATTTGTAGTCAATGTTTTTAATGATGTAAATTTGAACTTAACAAATGCCGATGCTTATTTCATATAAAAACTTATTCCTCATTTAGTAACTTCATCATCCCCTGAGCTTTACCATTCTGTATCACAAATCTCATTCTGATTAATGTTCCCGGGTGGGTGGAAGGGTTCAATTTGTACTTCACACTAGTATCAATACTGCTGTTTGAACATGCTTTTGTCAGTTTAATAGTTTTGTTTTCATAAACAGTTGGTGCCATACTACTACAATTGGTCCTGCTGAATTTGTCCATGTAGATTGGGAATACTTCCTGCATTTTGAACAGTGAGGGAAAGGAAAGCTGCAAAAGTCGATTTTCTCAATTAGGTCTTTTCTAACATTAGGAAAAGTAATGTCTTAAAAATCATTTTTCAAATTATTATACAGTCAAGTTCTGTCTTCCAATTTAACTTCAGAAATATACCTTTCAAAGAGGTATTTATTGTATGTACTCATTAATGTATATAGAAGAGCTATGAAAGACAACAAAAGGAATATATATGGTAACTTAGTCTTTTGATATTGTCACAAATCCATGCCTGTTGTTCTGTTACAAACATGTGAGAATGTTTCAAGAAAAATGGTTGAAACTTATAAATTAAAGGTTCTTCAATATTGCATCTGGCTGTAACATCTAATTAACATTTTAAAGGCTACAGTTTAATTTAAATGAATGGCAGGCCTTTGACTGCACAAGACAGCTCATGAACATGATTACAACAAAGTAATTTCCCTTTGTCAGATACAGACTTTCAGTAATAGTGTTCTCTTAGCTTAATAAAGTTAAGCACCACTTACAATCGGCACTTCATTTTGCTTCTTTCTATTATATAGAATGGTGGTTGTTCAGTTCTTATAGCAGCCATCTGCGTAGGTGTTCATTTGTACTCTCCTGCTGTGTGGGTACTCTGTCTAATTCCCAAGCTTCTAGCTTTATAATAGTTTCACAAAATGCTGTTTGAATTTTTATAAGCTAGTTTTCATTATCATTAGTTGAATGTTCCAAAGCTTTATACTGCCCAATATGGTTCTATTTTGACTCATGTTTGTATGCATTGATAATGTCTCTGTGCTGTAATATTAGTGTTACAATATCCACTGGAAAAACTTGTTATATAAGTAAGTTGAAATTTATAACGTTATAATTTATTCTATAATCTTCCCTTTCCCCCCAAAATTAAATAAAATTATAGATATATTTCAAAATCACGATATAGTTTTCATTTAAAAGTTTGATTCCTTTTCAATGCAGCTGCAAAATTTGTGCAGGTTAAAGATATCCTAATGGGTAATGTGTAATCCAACAAATTGGAACACTCTGATACTGGCTTGTCACTATCTAAGACCCCTTGTTGCTGTTAGTTCCTGTAGTTCTGCCTCAGACAAAAGGGAAGGATGTGACGGAATGGTATTCTGTCATTTTTTCCGTATTACTTTGCCCTCCTCTCTCAAGTGAATTCAGCCATTATTACCCCTTTGCTTAGAGCCTGTTAGAGCATTCCACAATAGAAGGTCCCCCTTGTGCTCCTCAAACATGTCTTGCGTTCCCTTGGAGAGGCATATTTGGAAGAGCAATTAAGCATTGTTGTTTGCAGAAGAAAGCAAGACATCTACGAGTATTCTATACTTACACGAGGCCCTCCTTCTTAGGATTCCAGAATGCTGTGGAAGTATTCATTAAATTTATAGCACTAACTGAAGCATGTACTTTGCACATGTATATTGCAGTTATGGTGTGGATGATTAAACAGAGTCCTGCAAAGGAAAAATGAAAATTACTTGTTATGTGATTTTTTAGAAAAAAACAAGTAAGTGGCAGAAATGGAGTGCAGCTATCACTGGTCTTGATATTTCTCTGTAGTTTAAAATCCATAAGCATTTGGAAGGAAGAAGGAATCATATTTTGCCTTAGCTATTTACTGTTGAGGGAATAGTTGTTTCAAAATGTGTTACTGTTCAGTGGAGCCTTTTAAAACTTCTATTTGAAATACATACAAAATCATGAAAAATCAGCATTAAATCACTGTTTTCCTCCGGGAGTATAGACTAGATGTAGCCATCTATCTAATTTAGCTTTCCCATCCTATATTAATGGAGTGATTAAAAAATATATCATCCCTAAACTGGAGTATAAAATAGATTCTTAAATTTTCAGGGAATTATTTTTTATTTTGAAATGTTTATAATTAAAATTATCGATTAAGTATTCATCAAGTTTTTATATTCTAAAACTTTGAAACAAAAATACATGTATGTTGAAATTTTTTTTTTTTTTCATAAAATGGCAAAGAATTATGCAATAAGCTCCTAAGTACTTGTCAGAAATATTTTGAAACAATAATGTAAATTTTTAGAGGTCTTGTCATTTGCCCATCATGTCTCAGGAAAACTTTTCCTATTTTGCAGTGCAAGAAACTTGTGCTTTCAGTAGATTCACAATATCATCCCTAACACCGAAGATGGTATTATTAAGAGCACAGAAAAAGTTCCTTTGTCAGATGGGAAGAATAGATAAGACTGTGAAATCTGTTGGAGTTTGGGTATGAGTTTCAGTCATGAGTGCTGCAACTTAGCTGAGAAATTATTTTATCAATCACTGTGTACTGTGCATCTGGAAAACTAATGGAAACAGAAGGAATGCAGTTTTCTGGATGAATGTGAGTGGAAACAATGCTCCTTCATGCCTGCTTACTAACTCTCAAGAGTTATTGTTTCACTCTATGACCATAGTGTAAATTCTGTTGAGCAGAAATTCCTACATGCTTTGATGACACGTATCAGTTGCTGTTAGAGAACGATGAGAATCGATGATAGAAATGCCAATCCAATTAGGTCAAGGAGACTTCTGTTGTTTTTCACTGCAGCCAAAATTTCACTTTCTGTTCTTCATTTAAATATCTGAACATCAGGGAACCCTCAAGTTTGTACCTGGCAATAGCCACTATGTAGTTTATTCTGAGGTAAGGTATTCTGTTAAGATTGGATCTTCAGTGGTTTGTTTTTCATAAAGTACAAAGGATTGTAAGTATTTCTGTAAATCAGCCTGAAAGTGTGAGATTTTTTTTTTTCGCTAGTTCTGGATTCAGTACATGCTCACTAATCTAAAAAGCCCTGCATGAGCCTGAGCCTAATTAATTCAACGATCTGCAAACTCCATGAGTCTTATCATGGCAACAGCAACAGACGATACTTCTTAAATTTACATCCTCTAGAGTGCACTTAATAGGATCAGAGCAGTCACAGAGAAGAATACTCAGTTATGGAATTTGTTTCTATCAGTAATCGAATTGAGTATGATTCTTTCCATTTGCAGACACCCGCAGTCAGAAAAAGAACATTTTCTTACTGAGCATTAGATTTGTCCTGAACTGTGTAAAAAATGATCATACAAATAAGAAGACCTCAACGAGGAGGAACTGTAGTTTTACTGCTGTTATGACTGGGGTTTTGCACAAGACAATTTATGTAAATAGCTCCAGTAAGAATGATAGGCATTTTGAAAAAACATGTGGAAATATATATTACAGCAATCCAAGTGCCTTGAGATAAAGTGAGAAACTCAGGGGTCTTTGTGAGCTATTTTATGATTCAATTGAATTTTTTGTTTCAGTGCTTCTCATTAATTCTTAAGCTTTAGTTCATAATAAGAAAGCAAGTTACGCTTTTTATTTATTTTTCCAGCGTTAGTTGAAAAGGACTAGGACTGCATCCAAATTTTTAAAGTACCAATGAACCAAATATACTTTTTTATCTTAGAATCTACTCACAAAAAGTGCAGATGGCACCACCAATAAATGACTGTCATGGACCAAGATCTTTTCTATGCAAATGACTAATGCATCACTACAATTCTGTCAGAGCAACAGAAAGAGGCTGCCAAAAAAAAATCATATCATAATCAGTGAGTGTTCCTGATTGTTCACTGTTTGTAGCACATATGGATCCTCTGAAATACAGAACACCTACCTAAAAGAAATTCTGAAATCATTATGCATCATGAACTTTTGCATGTGTTTAGAATGTTTTAAGGAAACTATTTGGTCTACAATAAACAGACATATTTTCCCAGTGTCATTACAGCAATAGCTGTGTTAAAAAAAGAAACAAACAACAAAAAAAAATCCCCAAAATAAACAACACATTAGAATCTATGCTTTAATTTACAAAGCAATAATCAGGACACAGTTTGAAACTGAGCTGTCTCAAGCTTCTCTCATAGGCTCCTTGAAATGTACCTATAGCGTGAAAAGTAGATACGTAATAAACATTTGAGGAACAGGAAGGGAGAAGGAGATAATTTTTCTACTCACAAAACTTTCTGTTGTATTGACCATGGAACACAGCTGACTTCTAGCAGTCTGGTGGCCAGTGTGAGAGCATTAGACCCCGATGTCTATATGGCAACTAAAATTAAATCATTTTACATAAATCCCAAATGTTTAACAGAAACTTAGGTGTCAAAAACTGCGTGTAGAGCAAACCAATTCAAAGGGAAATAAATTCATGGATTTTTTGAAAGGTGACAAAAATAAAGTAAAAGAGATAAAATCTAGTTCTAGTGAAAATTTGGAAGAGGCTCAAAGCAAAGATCAGATAAAATTAGAGCATTTCTTGAACACTCCTTTAAAATGGAAATACATGGTTAAACCAATTCTTTTTATGAGTCCTTGTAGCACTGTGAGAAGAGCTTGACACTCTTCCTCTCAAACTGGCATGGTTTCAAAATAGATGGATTTGACTGGGGAATGAGCTCAGAGATTCTCTCTCAACATTAAAACGATTGCAAAGATTATATCCCACAAAACAATTTAGGAAGAAATTAGATGTTTGCTTTTTCCAGAAGCTGCAAGGATATGGGACTTAAGAGGGAAGCATCTACCGCTGGGAGAATTCACATGTCTCAATAATTCAGATAAGTTTACTGTACATTAGGCCTCCTCTGTAACAGAGGCCATTTCCCTGTTAATCATGTTACAGTTTGAGTCATCTGAAGTTATCTGTCATTCAAGATTTTGCAGTCAGGCAGGCCTCCAAGATAGAAGAGATTTTAAAGCTAGATTAGACCCCTACAATCATTTCATCTGAAGTAACCTATTCAGATTATAGCATACTCTTCCAAAAGTTGTCCCATCTTTATTTAAAGATTTGAAGTTGTAAAGAAGTTCTTTGTTCCAGTTGTGCTGTCATGTTCAGTGTGGAATTTATGTCTTGTCTGAATATTTCTAGTTCTTCATTTTTCATTCACTGAATCATGTTGGATTTTGTTTTGTTAGAGTAACAAATCACTTATATTTTTCATTTTACATTTTCCTATATTCTCAACAAATCCCTTTTTAATCTGCTTTTAGATAAAAACCCCAAATATAGCAGCTTACATCTGGATGGAGAATGCTTCTGTATCTCAACCTGTTCTGCTGCGTGAATTCTTTGCTTCGATAAATTTATAAAAAAACCCCTGCAAGTAGTGTTCCACTCATGCCTTTGTTATTGCCATGTAATGAAATTGTCTTCCTATTCATCTCAGCTAATGTTACTCAATATAAGGGTATGTATCTATTCTGAGCTGGTCAGGGTTCCCTCTGTAATTAAAGGAAAAGGAAAAGCAATTCTACAATGTCAATCATCCTATTTTAAGAAGGATGACTCACCCTCTGGAATATTTGTATCTCTCTCTTAACTATACAGGGAGCCCAGACTGCTGGGTTAGATTAGATTTCTACCTTTCAGGCAGCTACAATAGGTGAAAAGATTACCAAGTACATGGTGAGTTATTTCCATTCCTTCACATGAAACTTGGTTTGATTAAATGGATTAAATCCTATAGGCAAAACAGATGGGAAAAAGCCTGCTTTGAAAATCTTTTTGAGACTTCGGCTCTAACCACTTTGCAGCTTCAGGACTTAAGTAGTTGTGCATACTCCCACCAATTTGTGTTTAGGAAGCTGGGGCACTTTACTGAGAACACACGTGCAGGCAGACAGTTTTGTGAGCCTATTTCTTCAAGGAGCTATGCAAAATAATTGTCCAAAGCCTTCACAATATAGATTTAGCTATTAATTTTTTCATAGCTTAGTTTGTCATCAGGAAAATGGAGACAGTATTTCTCATGTTTGTTGCATTTGCTTGCTAGCTACATTCTTTCACTTAGTTTATAATCCATTTTGAACTAGGGCCACGTTTCTGCTCTGTTTCTGTGGCACCTGAAGACTGTGGTTTGTAGACAACATTGCAATGCAAATAATTACTCTTTATACTCTGACTATTTAGGCTTTAACATCCACTTTTTACAGCATCTAGTGCAACAGAACTCTTTTGGTACTTCCAAGTTTGCTGTAATACAAATAAAAATAGCATGAAGGAGGTTTCTTGAGAGGCTTAAAGAGGTTTAAGTAACTGCATCAACAGTGCTGCCGTGTGATCTGCTCACCCAAGTTTGTTAATGGTCTTCCCCTTGACATGCAAGTGTGTGGGTGTGTGTTTCTTTCTATGATTGTGATTGCTCAGGTGCATAGATATCAACTTCTTAGAGTGCGTTAGTAAAACAACTATCTAAATAAGATATATTCTGGCCATGAGTTGCACTCAAACACTTGCATTAGCCTCTTTGTAGGCTTGCACCTCTACATTGTTAATTTATTGTGGCTGGTGCCCACCAGGGGCCCACCAGAGCCGCTCTATCACTGCCCTCCTTCACTAGACAGGGGAGAAAAGGGGTAACAAAAAGCTTTGTGGGTCGAGATAAGGACAGGGAGAGATCACTCACTAATTATCGTCACTGAACTTAGAGAGGAAATTCATCTAATTTATTCCCAAACAGAACAGAGTAGAGGAATGAGAAATAAAANAGCCTCCTTCAGGTGCCTCCACCTGCTCTGGCGTAGGGTCCTCGACGGGCTGCAGGTGGAATCTCTACACCCCCTCATCCTTCCTCCATGGGCTGCAGGGGGACAGCCTGCTTCACCATGGTCTTCACCACAGGCTGCAGGGGGATCTCTGCTCCGGTGCCTGGAGAACCTCCTGCCCCTCCTTCTGCACTGACCCTGGTGTCTGCAGAGTTTCTTACATCTTCTCTCTCCTCTCTCCGGCTGCAAAAGCTCTCTCTGACTGTTTTTTTCCCCTTCTTAAACATGTTATCACAGAGGCACTGATTGGCTTGGCCTTGGCCAGCGGCAGGTCCGTCTTGGAGCCGGCTGGCATTGGCTCTATCAGACACAGGGGAAGCTTCTAGCAGCTTCTCACAGAAGCCACCCTTGTAGTCCCCCTGCTACCAAAATCTTTCCATGCAAACCCAACACATTTATACATATCAATCCAAACACTTCCTTGTGGAATAAATTTTGGTCTTTATGGAACAGAAGTGAGAAAAGCAAGATTTCCTCTTTGAGTCCTGGCAACCAGGTTTAATTGTCCAAGTTCTCAGGTAATCAAGTGTGGGATCAGAATGGATCTGTAAATATTCATGGCATTGTGACAGATCAAAAGAAGAAAAAAAAAGTAAAACCAAAACATTCCTAGCATAACCAGTGCTAAATGCTTTAATTTCTTAAAAATTAATCTGGAAAAATTCCCAGATCATACATCTGTCATGCTAATTTACAGAGGCTGAAGTCTAAGGGAGAAGCACTGATGAGGATCATTTGTCCTCCCTCCTTCCTCTGCCCCCCAGTATTTCCTGGCTACCTGGCAAGTTTAAGCATGAACACCTGTATTCTAGCTAGAATTTTCTGTATGCTGGTAGGTGCCATTGTCAGTCCATCTGTCCAACATTTTTCTTATGCATTGTCTAACATCACATGAGCTAGTGTTGGTAGTTGGAGTCTGTGCAGAGAAGGAACAGGAGACAACATATTTGTTCCCCACCACCACCTTGGTTATTCCCCTTAAAGCATCTGCTATAGCTTGGTTTATTTTTCCTTCTGTTAAAAGGCAGCTGTGGTACTGTAAATGACAAGTCATCCTCAGTCATCTTGAAATCACTGGGGCATAGCTCTGATTTCATTTTCACATGTTCTATGTCAAATACGAGCTATTCTCGATTGCCTCCAGTTTCTGTGACCAGAATCAGACATATATAGATCCTCCTAGTTCACAGAAGCTGTTGGAAAGGTTTTTTTCTTTTCATCCATATCCAATCTGGTTGGTGACAATTTAGTATAAAAAGACCTATTCATTTTTCAGTTTGCAGATTTTTTGTTTTTAAACACAATTTTTTCTTTAGAAAAGCTGTGGTAGTTATTGAGATAGATGTAGTAAGTGTCATGATGCTACAAAAATGTTCTAACTTCTACTACAACATATACTAATGTTCCATCATAACACCAAATTAATTGCATTGCATTGACTGATACTTAAATTGCATCTTTGTGTCATTCTGTTGTCAGTATAGTTCATCAGACACAGAAGTATCTAAAATGAGGATGTGTGAGAAGTTCAGAGGTTCAATAGCCAATTTAATCTTCTGATTTTAATCATTCATGATCCAGTTCTTAAGAAGGCTTAACATGCTTAGAACAATTCTTCTTTTTCTGTATTATTACAATTTCTTATAATATTATGATAACACAAGTTGCAAAACTAATGTGAGCCAAAGAGCTTTACTTCTAAAAGAATGAGTTGTGTTAGACCCAGAGCTTCAAATTTGACTGACTCAGTAGGCTTTGTACCATTGTCTGGGTAATGGTAGAAGAGAAGGGTATTTTTTTCAATTTAATTAAGTCGCTTAGAAAACTACACTTTCTTTTTTATAAATCACCTTTGGGCAAATCTGGAGACATATCCAATTCTGATGTCTCTAGTTCAATAGCTGCAGCTTTAAAGGGGACAAGTTGGCCTTTGTAGAATGATTTGAGAAAACAAAATTATTTTCAAGTGTCTATGCTTCCTATATAAGCAATATGTATATATCTATAAATACATATATAAACCCCACACACTGAGTGCTGCCAACAATCACTATGAATGAAATGCAGTGAGAACAAGCAAAGAAAGCCTGGTTGCTGTCTTATGGTTAACCATTTTGTTACACCCATTTTTTTTAAATTCACAGATGTACACTTTCCATTTCATGATGAATTCCCTTTAGTGGCACACATTAAAAGGATTTAGATATTTAATTCCAAATCCGTATTCCTGAAATTCCTGTTCAAATGCCATGTAGTAATTTGTGTTTCAGAGATGCTGCAATTCTGACCACAAATTTCCTTTGTACCTGCAGCTCCGTCTTATAAATTGAAGCCTACACCATATTTAAGAAGATCAATGAGCTTGTTATTTCTTATGCATCTGTTCTGAGAGATTTAAACTAGTGGAACATGCCTAAAGCTGACGTACTGGATTGGGCTTCACACAAGTCCCACTGGTGCTACGCTTTCACCAAATGGTCGTAGGCTCCACTACAGAAACAGAGCACCTGAGCTTACTTTCACCATATTTTTTGATCAATCCTTCTGTTTTGAGAAACTGCCATCTTAGTGAGTGTAATTAAATGAAAGCTGACGTCAGGGAGGGAATTTACATTTGTGTCAAAAGGTTTTGTCAGTGAGTCACTAGAGAGCCATTTTAGATGCCATTTCAACGTGGTCAACATTTTTGTTTACCTTTTCTTTACTAAGATTTTCTGCCTATAAAGTAACAATGTATTGAAGCTTTAGGGATGTACTTTAGCAGCTCTAAAAATGTTGGAAAAACTCTCGCACCAACAATCTGCTGGCATTAAAAAACCACACTCCAAACAGAGCCATTACTATTTTAATGCTGTGTTGTAGATATTTTAATAGAACATGTAGTCACAGAAAAAACGTACACAAACAATAATACAAAAGGCCCATGTTTTCATTACCACTAGAATGAGTGAACTGATGTTTGCAATGTTCTGCTTTGTATGTAACTTTACTTGGCAACAGAAGCAATATTTATAGTAAAGTCTATCACTGCTTATTAATGTTATACATTAGAGTATTTGCTACCTCGAAAAATGATATGTTAAAATATGCTGAAACATTTTCAAATAAAACAAGAAAAAAAGATCTAACAATTTATTAATTCTATTTCATTGTTCAAATGGTAGGGCATGATGAACCATTGAATGAAGCAATGTAAATATATTGATTTCATCTATCTTAATTGTTGTAAGCATTTATAAACCTTAATGAAGCCTCAGGGGAACAATTTCCCACCTTGCTTATTTAGAAATTGCTAAAAATAAAATCTAAACCACAATTTTCAAGTAATTTATATAAAAGCAGAGGCCTAAGCAATTCATTTGTGATATACATATTTTTGCATTCCTGATTACAAAATATCCTTCTTATTAGGAAATTTCTGTTTGATGCATTTTAAAAATGCTTGGAGATGTAATGTTACTTTCTTTCTAAATGTATAGTAGGAAAGTATTTTTTCCAAATATTATTCATTAGATTTCAAGTATTGAACTGACAATTTAATTTTCCTAAGCAAAGTAATTGTATTGACTAATAATTTAGTCAGAACGGAAGATTTAAAACAGCTGAGTATATTTCCTCATAATCAACTGTGGGATTTGAATGTGCAATAGTTATACACTAGCAGTGAATTTTCACAGGAAAAATGTTAGGGTTCAATTCTGAGATGTCTTCTACATAAAAGTTGAAACAATTCTATTTCAGGGAGTTATTCCTCCTATTTTTTCATTAGAGAATTGACAGTTTTTCTGACATTATCTGCACACAAAGTAGCTGCTGGGTATTTCCACTGGACAACAACTGTAAAGTTGAGATATGCAGAATAAGCAAGGTTCATAAGTACTGCAGATTGCAGGGGAGTCCCAAATCATTCAGTCCATCACTTTCCCGTGGATGTTTGATTTGTATTCTCCATGGAATCCATTCAAGCTTGAAAGGGAATAACCAACCTTATAACCCAGCAGGATGTTTCTTTTTCTTTTACAAGCTTCCTAAAGCTCCATTTTGCCACAAGGCCATTCAGGTCATTCGTGAAGATAAAAGTTTAGTTGCTGATGAAAGGGATGCAGGTTCTTGCAGCTGGAGTAGAGGTAGAAAAAACCAGAAGAATGGTTAGCTGCTTTGGAGGACGTGCTTGGACAGACCGATATATTACAGGTGCTATGCAAAGATCTTCAATTTTAAAACGCCATCATTTAGTCCTACCCTGGAAAATAGCTACTTATAACTATTATGGGAAAGTTTCATGTTATTTCTTCAAGTTTTCAAGATTAAATCTATCCATTTTTCTCTCTCGTTTCAAAAGCCAGCATTGTAAATTCTATTTTCAATATCAAAGTCTGGTAGCAGCACGCATACCAACAGAAAATAAAGATACTATACCTAAGATGATACACATTCAGAATTTGCAAGGACATCTGCCTTATGGATCCCTATGAAGATGTAAATCCTCTTTGAGAAATAGGACCTTAGTAAACAATTTTGCTGATGAAATGCAAGCTGGAATAGAATTTGACTTATTTTTCTGTGGCTACATGTTCTCTTTAGCACTGACAACAGGGAAAAAATAGTAGAAAATTGTATTATAAAATAAGCAGAGCTGACTGAGAACACAAGCAAGATTTTGTTTTCCTTTCATTTATCCTTTTGCTACTATTTTAGTTTAACTAGTCAACTATAACTAGCCTTGTAACAGTACACCAAATAACCAGACAAATACTATTTTGATTTAGTAAGGAATTTGTGACTTTAGAAATCTCATATGAGGCTTTATAAATCCTTCTCTTCTTAATAAAAATATTTCTAAAGATCTGAAGGAAATACAAATATGTTTGAATTAATAATTTAAAATAACTTTTAATTTTCTTTGTTATTGTTCTCGTAGTGTGTTTTTCCCAAGCTAAAACTAGCTTGCATTTTGATAAACTTTATTCTTTATAGATTCTTTGTAACTTGTACCATCACCAGAATGTGGTATTGTAGATTGGTATTCCTTACCGCTAGATGAGAAGATGCACAATTTAATTGTGTAAATTAAAGATAGCCTTACCTATATTTATTCATGTTCTTAATTTTTACATTATTTCTCTTAGAAAAGTGATGAACCTAATCATTATCTTTTCGTCTGAATTTGAGTGAAGTTAATTTTGTGCAGAAATTTGAAAACAGTTAAATGCAAAAATTTGGTAGTTAAAATGTATTGCTTAAGCTGTTTTGGATAAATAAGAGGAAATTCAGGAAATTATCATTTGCATGTAAACAAACAGCTTCCTAGTAGAAATGAAGTAAGCAAAGTAGTTACCATTGTGTTCCCTGGCAGTCTGCTATCACAGACAATTGCTTACTTCCTGCCTTGAGACCTTTCTGAACTGGTTTATTTAACAAAATAAGAATTAGTGAAATTAATTGATAGTTTTTCTTTAAAGATTTTAGAATAAATAGATCTCAGCCTTTCACAAATAATTTCTTTACCTCTCAGTTTCTCATCTTGAATGAATTAGAGATTGAAGAAAACCGGACTGTATCATTCCCCTTTGTAGTCATAGAAGCAGCTGACTTGTACTTCAATGCACTACAGATTCAGGTGCCTATTCAGTTTTCTCTCCATCCAATGGCTTATCTTTTTTTTTAAATGTTGGCAGCTAATTTATACCTAATTGAATAATCTTACTTCAGTGATTTTCATATAAGAAGTGGGGATCTTGGGGTATAGGTTTCTTGACTATGCAAATACAAAAGAATGGAACAGTAATGTGAAAGTTGTTTGTGCCAGGTCTGGTTCTACAAAAAGGGTCCCCATGCTTATAAAATTAGAATATCAATTGCTTTTATATTATTTGAATGCTGTATAAAAATTAGTTTGCATTCAAAGTTCTTAGCCATTTGCTGAGCTGCATCTTTCTCTGAGATGCTGAATGTTCCCTTGATGTATTTTAAATCATAATGACATTTAGGAAAGCTGAGATATTGCAACTCTTAAAAGGATTAATATAAATCTTTTGTTTTGGTCAAGAACCTAAGCGTAGACAGCATGTGTCAGAATGGAATGTCTCCTCTTTTGTACTTAGCTCTTTTTGCCTAGTAGTGAAAGCATGTGCATTTAGAGCTCAGCCTCTTCTGAAATCCATACCAATTGTATATCTGATAGGCTCCAGTGATCCTCCATTAACATTTACATAGGGGTTGAGGATGGAAACTAATGAGAAATGTTAAGAGTTATAGATTTAAATACAGCACTTTGCTTGGCAGGTGACTAGTGACTACTCTTCAACATTTGGTGGCAGTTTATTTTGTTTTGATCCATCTAGAGACCACCCAATTACTCTTGCTTTTATTAAAAAAATTGGTAACAGTTGAATATCCTCAATCTCTCTAAACCAGTTTTTAATGTGAAAATGCTTAGAAACTTAATTACCAAACAAGTGCCCCTAGCTAGCTTAGCAATATCGCCCTGAACATTTCAATACTGCCTCCCATGAAGCAGAATCTTATGAGTTCTCTCTCTGTCTTTTAACGGTTTGTGTTTGATTGATCACAGTTCTCCATGCCCCTTTCTGATTTCTGTTGTTATCTACACAGGTATATTTACAGGTGTATTCATTTCTGGGATCTCTGCACAGAAAGTGATGTAAAGCTAATTAGATGTATGAAACCTACTGTCCAAAGCAGATGAGCATAGATCAAGAGTATGTACTCAGAAAAGTTCTACTGTTCACTAAAGGCCAGGTCTTTTCCCATCTTGGTAGAAACATGACTGAGCTACCATGTTTCCGACAATGACAAGTGCTTACTCTGAGTTTCCCAGGTAAACTTCAGGCTTGAGATGTAGGCACAGACTCACCCTATCTAACATGAGTTTACGTGATGTAGGGAAGTAATAACCCAAAGTGTCTAATGCTAAAAGGGGAGAGAAGTACCGCCAACTCTGATTCAGCTCACTGAAAACTGCATCCCCGTAACTGCAAGACCATCGTAGCAGGCTGAAGCCAGACAAATACAGACTCAAGATTAAGCACTCATTTTATGTAATTAGAATAAGTAACTACTGGAACTACTTGCTCATGGTAGCGGTGGTTTTTGCAATGCAATGGATTATTTGGAACATTTTCATAAACATGCTTGGATATTTTTCTGAGAGAGAGATTTTAGTTCAAATACATTTATTCAGTGAAGTCAGCTGGTATCTGTATTAAAGTTCAGAGAAGACGACCATTGTGGTGCCTTTGTGCCTTATATTTCCCTCTAGAAGGATCAAATGACTGACTTTATTTATCACTCTCCCAAGTTTTTTTCACTTGGAAATTTTATCGGGCTGATACATTACTTAAATATCACTGACGAAAAGCTTTGGGACTTGCTCTAGTCTCCATGGAACCACACTAGAAGTGCTCCTTTTGACAATTATTTTCCACTGACATCCATTTTTTGAATCTGTCAGTTGGCCAGTTCGTTAATGTCTAACCAAACCTGGAGTCTCTTACGTTTATACAATTACTGCTAACAATGAAACCTGAAATCTCATCAAAAAGTGAAATTACTTTTATCTGAAAAGACATATTTTCTGTAGACTCATGCTGACTGGAATTATTATATCTTAATTCTTTGACAACTGAATTTCCTATCAGCTTTTTCACAAACTTTCTTTATATTAAAATGTTAGTGGTCTATTATAGTCTGGGTTGCTTTACTTCTTCTTGCCACACTGTTGTAATATTCCTACCCTTCCTGAATTTCCATACTGTGGAAAGTAAGCTTTACTAAGAGGCTTTATGCTCAGATGATGGAAATCATTTCTATATGCTGATAAACAAATATTATCCCTTGGAGGTTTTTTGCTTGTATGAATTTCTAGCACAGCAGACTAGAAATACTCCATTATTGCTTTATGAGACAATGTGTCAGCTAGTTTCTTTCAAAAACATTAGAAATATTAATTTAATTTTTTTCTGTTGTTTTATTATTTTAATCAGCAATATCTAGTGGTAAGTTTGCAGCATTACTATAGTTTATTTTGTTATTAATATTCTTTTTATCCTCATAGTTCAGGAAGCCATATTAAGCATGGAATTTTCCATGAAGTCTTCAGCACCTTTTGTAATTTTTTTCACTTTTTGACTTATAATTTACATTAAGTACATTTATTGCCATTTATTTTTCATTTACTTTCTTACTGATAATTCATAAATCAACATAGATTTTTCAGCACACATAATAAATATTAGCCGAAGTTATTTTCACTCTTCACTATGGAACCACATTTTTTTGCCATCAAGAATTCCTTCTTAAAATTTTCCAGTTTACTGTCACATATTTCTATCTTAACTTTTCCTTCAAGTAAGCCTCCCTCAAAATTTATCCCAGCTTTGTGGGATACATATATATGTTATTAAATGAGAATGTTTTCTGTTGATGGTGCCTAATGTAAAGGAACATCTTTAGAGACCTTTTTCTAATCCATTTGGACATCTGTGTTTATGACATTCCAGTCATGTAGACTGCCCACCAGCTCTTGGTAATCCCAATTTAACCAAAACCACTTTCTTTACTGTCACCCAGATTCACACGGTAAGAAAGCTTTATGAACATGTTTGATGGAGAACAGCTTTTAATCATCTCTCAGAAAAAAAATTATAGTCCTATCTAAAGGGCGTTAGTCCCTTAATGAATAATTTGGTGTGAGATAGTTCATAAAAATTCTAGAGAAGAGACAAATCTTTATCCATCTCATCTGCAGGGGGTTTTTGAAAATCATGATGGATATAGTGTAACTGCCATCCATGCAGCTGTGTAAGTACAAAGAGAGATGTGATGACCATGGATTTTTTTGGGTTGGTGGGAGTTTTTTTAGTGTGTCTGTCTTCATAGATATAACAGGTCAAAGACAACTCAAAGGTAATGCAGAGGAAGACTTATTAATGAGTACAATTTTACCGAGATAAACTTTTTCAAGCCTGACTCCCTTGTTATTTTAATTACCTCTATTTATTACAATCTTGGTAGGTCTTGCACCATTCTTCTGTGACAAAAATTTTGGAATAGTCAATGTTACTGACAGTAATCAGCAAAATAATGGAGATTACAACTTCATGTTTAAAATTCCTTTGTTTATTCAGTAGCAAGAAGCACCTCAATTAACAGTGAAAAGTCTTAATCATTACCCTCTTTTTCTGGTAAGTGCAGATATATAGGTGATTTACATTGAAAATAGAGACAATTTAATGTGTTTAAGTTTGGTAATTTTCTCCTGTCACCATAGGCTGGAAATTGCTATAATAAGGCTTAATTCCCCAGCTTTAGGTTGTGACTTCTAGGGTTTGAATCTGATATGGTAGAGTATTTTGCACTTGCTGATACAAGAGACTGTAGTTAGTACTCATATGTTTCCCTCTTTTTTTTTGTTAATTAAGCTGAGTACACCTCTAGCATGGCTTAATATGCACAGAATTGCTTTGAAATAAATGAGATAATATTACTTTATCTGTAACAACTGTGGGTCGGATTTTTCATTGCTTTAGTTTTAAATATTCCACTAGGTAAGCATAAAGTGTGTACAAAATGCAACAAATCAGAATGGTAGCATTTTATATACACTCTATACAGCTACAATAGCTCCACAAGCAGCAAGGCAGGAAATAATCAGACCTGTTCATTTTTACTAGACCTTTTATCTTTAAAAGAATTGAAACCAGGCTGGCTTCCCAGTTGATCATATTTCTTGACACAGTCAAGAATAAGTTGCCTAAAACAGAAAAAAAGATGAATCTTTATAGAGAAGGCAGTGCTTAAGATGTATAAGGAAATAAAGCAGTCAGTACTACCACAGTTCACGTTCTCTTTTAAAGAAAACAACACTGTGTTTATGTAGGGCTTCTTATCCTTCGTCTGACATTAGGTCTTTCATGGGAAACATTAAGATACGAAGAGTTTAAGTGTCCTGTTCATTGTTATACATCCCAGCAAGAGTGGGTTTGCAGTTTGTGTCCGTGAGAAGCATTGAAGACAGTGAGATAAATTCTCAGCAGGACATTCTATCTTATGGAAATTATTTGCTTAAAAGCAACCAATCAGAAGGATTTTTATGTATATCCACAGGTTTTCATTTACTGCAATGCAATGTAAAGAGAAGAAATAATCATCTTCAAGTTTTTCTTCTGCATTTAAATGCAAGCTGAATTAAAAGAACAGGAAAAATAAAATTTGTTTTGGTAACATGGTGGCAAGACAATCCACAACATATGGGTGAAACCTGTAGGAACTGGATACCCTTAGTGATGAGTTTGGCATTGGTATTTGATTTCAAATTGCTTTTAAGAAAATTGTTCCATCACTTCAATAATCTGTTACGTCTGATCTCAGAGTTTAATATTCTGTCTTCTCACCAGCAACACGTAATTTTTGCCGCTGACAACATATTGGTTCATGGAATTCTTTCTTGACAAGAGGAAACAAGACGAGAGGAGTAATTATTATTTCAGTATAGCAAAGAGACAGATTTAGTATAGTCTAGTTAGTAACCCCATTGCTGTTTCTCCAAAATTCCATTGTTAGAGTATTAAGTACGGAGAAAAGATAGTTTACAGCTCTATTTAGTACATTATTCTATGTTTTGTCATAACCAAGTATAATTGCAATAATATTTTAAATTAATACAGTATATTAGGTAGAAACATATATACTGTATGAAAAGTTGTATATTAAATTAGAGAAAGTGTTAAATTATATCTGCATCATGATAAGAAAAGCCTTATCTTTAGTAAATATATCTTATAAGATCATATATATGTATTTTTTGAAATAGGTGGAGGAATCTAAGATGTAGAAACAACATATTGGACAAGATTATAAAAAGAAATATCTACACACAACTGTAAGATATGAAAATAAGATAAGACAAACGTTATTTGAGTACAAATTCAAGTGCTAGTCTTAAAAAATTGATAAGGAAAATTAACATTTATCCTTATTACAAAAGAACTAAGTTATACAATTATATTTGTTCTTCTCCACATTAGATCATTTGGCTTTCTTTTGTCATTTCTCACTTAAATGCTGTAAACTCAGAAAGCGCTAAACTAATATTCTTTATGTAGTGTTACACATGCCATAAGACAATATTATTTTACCATGTCAAAGATGTTTGCACCATTTGGAGCACATCTATCATCAAAACTCAATTAAATACTGCCTTTCTATCTTCAACTAAAACAAACTGTTTACTTATATTTGCTGAGTGTTTACTTCACAAGAGGTAGAAGACCCAAATACAACAGTAAAATAGGTGTCTTGGGATATAGCACGGGTCAAAAAATTTAACCCAAGGAAGAAGGTCTAATCTTTTGGTTGCAAGAGAAGACTTTTTTTCCTTTGCCAAGTAAAAGGCAGCATTATAATGTTATTCATACCTCACATGGTGTCCTAACAATTCCGCTATTCAAGCTGAAAGGGCTATATTCCCTTTGTTGCAAAGTATTAAATTTGTCCCTTGAGATTAGTGTGTAGGCAGTTTTAAAGGATGAAACGGGATTAGATAAGGTTTCTTACCAGGAAAGAGTTCTGAAACTGTGCTGCAAAAACCTCTTGTGTTACATGTGCTGAAAAAAAATCCTTTGTTTTAACACTTTGAATCGCAAGTCAGATTTATTAAATTATTAGTTGACAAAATGTTTCTTTACAGGATTTTATGAAAGGCAAATAAAGTACAAATGGGGGAAAATGACACTTGCTTTAATTATATTTGAATTTTTTTATATAAATTTTCCCTGCCATTTGTAATTTGAAATATATTCCAAAAGGCTGATATAAAAAATTATGGTAATTCTCCTTATTTTCTAAAATATTCAGTACATTTATGCATTTCTTGCTGTGATTTAGAGAAAAAAATATTATACCTTTATAACTTATGAACTGAGCCAAACAATTTTAGTCTAAAACCCATCAAAACCCAAATGTCAAGGAGAGTCCTAAAAAAGAGTCAGTAGTTCAGCTGTGCTCCACTCACTTGTATATAATTAATACCGTTGTGTACCACATGAAGACTTTCATGAATTTGATTACTGCATATTCAGCAAGCACAGTTTAGCATTTCTACTTCTTAAAAAAAAATCAACTTTTGAAGAATGAAACGATTCCTAATTAGTATCAAGGGGATTATTAGCATATGTATATTAAAAAGTAGGACAGAATAAATGGAGTATATGTTGCTTTTACCCAATGAATTGACAAGAAAAGGCAGTTCCTTTTCTTCATCCCCCAAATTTCCACAAGGCACATGGACTTTGACCCCATCCTTCCTCAAATCCCTATTCGTGATTAGCTTTTCTGCAAGGCAGGCTAGACAAATTCCCTTTGGTAGTCATCAATGCTCTTCCTCTAGTCCTAAAAAAGAGCCGCTGGAGACTGATAAAGTTCCATCCAAGAGTGAAGGACACCACACTACAAGTATAATAACCTTGCTGGCTTATGACCATAGTTATAAGACTATGGAATCCTCATCCCTCCTGCTTCTCCCACTGTACAGTTCTTTTCCATTCATATAGTCTGCTACGTTCATCCTGAATGCAATGTTTGCATCCAGAAACGCTATGGAAAGAGTCTCAAGACTATTCTCAGTGTCGCTGTAGAGTTCACTTGAAGAGTGGACTGTAAAATGCGCAGCAATTCATATTTCCTCTGTATCAAAATATCTCTTGCCCTCAGCCATGAACTGGAGTACGTCATTCCTGAATTGGAATGCCTGGCATGACCAAATTAATTTTTGTAGTTTCATGGGTATAGTTGCTCCAAAAAAAAGAGCTATACTGAAATTGTGATATGACTATATAATCTGTTTCTTTCCCCCCCTTTAAATTATAATTAAAAAAATAATTCCAGCTGATTGACATAAAAAGAACAACAATATCACCTGCAATTAGAAGTTTTTCTGCACCTACACAAGAGGAGATGGTGTATAGCAGCCAGCTGTAAGTCTACTGTTAAAATATATTCTTCACAATATGTACCAAATAAAAGTTAAACTATAAATATTAATGAAGATTGGAGAGGAAAAGAAAAGATATTCTGTTGCTTAGTGTTCCATGCATTCAACAAAATCAGCATACTTTAAAACGAGTTGGATGACTTGCCCCTTTTTCCTTTAAGTTAGACACAGCAAGATGTGACTCCTTCCCACACAAGGCTACTGGATCATAAAAATGTACATCATTAATGAAGTTAAGTGGCACTAGGTTTGTAATTTTCAAGGCACAGATAGAAATGGTATGCTGTTATAATTCATGGACCATTATAATAGATATATTACCTTAATGTAATGCTCTGAAATGACTATCTTCATTTTCTATAGCTGGATGAAAGCTCACTTAAAAAAAAAAAAAAAAAAAAGTCACCTAAGAATGTTTCTGAGTATATAACTTGGGAACTTTTCTCTGCCTGTCACTGAGATGACAAAATATCATTAAAAGGGAATGTCCAATGTGCTCAAAAGCATTGTATGGCCATATGCTAGAGTGTAGAGGACTAAGATCTCATTAAACTGATATCATATATGTTAACATTATAGTGTCTATGCATTTTGACTGACCACTGCAGCCTTATCTGCCAGATTTCTGAGCCTATGTGCAGCCTCATCTAGTTTTGTGGAAGTTTTGAAGTATGGCTTAAAACATATCATAAGGATTATCAGAAAGCATTTTTCAGAGTATTTCCTCAGAACATTTAGCCAAAAAGTGTTAAAATCTGCCATGGTGGCAGGAACTGTGAGATAAGGGGCAGCTGTATTGAAGACTCAGGCCCAAACTCACATGGTCTGCATCGTTTTTAATACGATGATCAGTAAATATATTCCTCCAGCACTGGCAGCGTTCAGATTTCAAGGCGAATCAGTCCCTCAGACTAATTCCTTCTCTATCCTCTGGGACTTTTAATTATAGCCACAGGAGTATTTTTTGATGCCTCATCTCAGTTCCCCCAAATGAGGCAGGAAATGGTGTGTTAATAGGAAAAAATGCCCCAAATGCACTCTTCTTCCCATTGCAAATGCTTATAGAACAAAACAAAGTTAGTTGATATTCATGCTATAAATGTCTGTGCTACTGTCATACAGTGCAGTATGTGAACAAAATAATAAAAGATGATGTGTCAACAAGCTGCTCTCTTAAGTTGGTAATTATTTTGAATGACATCGTATCACATCTAAAATAAATTTAAACAGTATCAGCAAAGTACAAATACAACAATATCACACAGCTAAGATTAACAGCAATAGCTCTCATTCTAGTCAATACTTTTTGTAATATTTAGTTATTGTTTGGAAGAAAATCACTACCACCCAACAGTTTCCACATTAAATATAGACAAATAGTTTAAATTAAACATATGATATTCCATCATTTTACACAGGAAGTCATATTTATATATTTAGGCATTTAATTTCTTGAATTACAGGACACAATGGAAGTAAAGATATTCCTATATTTTCAAGTTCTCTTTTGATTGGTAAGGGACAGTGGAGGCCCATCTGTTTTGCAGCAAAGAAAGCCCCAAACCATCTGTGTAGAACCACATGCCAGCTAAAACACAGAGATATGCACAGTTTTTTGTTATGAAAAATTTTGCAGTATTTTTTTCCTGTATTAGTGTGAATAAATTAGCAACAACTAAATTAAAGAAATCTTCTGAGAACATATTAACTTTCTAGTGCACACTGGAAAATGTATCCATTTAGAAGTCATGAAACATTCATTGGCAGAATTTGTTCTTCTGACTTTCCTTTTTTTTATTATTAAGACAGAGAAATCTTTATGTGTTTAATAGAAGCTTTTTATTAGCATGGTAATCAAAGTTAATTTACCTGACTTTTAGTATTTGTTTCTGGGTTTATTTTCAGAGAAAACCCCACATAATTACAACCATGCTTATATATTGGCCTAATAATAGCGTTTAAAAACTTGGGTCCATATGTTTCCTTTCTATCTTAAAGAAAAGCCAGAAGAGGGGAAATTCACCCATAAATGACTACAGCTTTGGCTAACCTGCAGGTTTCTGTCATTTACCATTTAAATGAGTTTAAAAAGAAAAATTGTATGTGGAGAATAGTCTCTGAAATGAATACACAGTGACAATTGTGCAGATTTCTGTCCCTCACTTGCCCTCACACAGGCACTGTGTTCTGTGTCAAACAGAGGTAGCACTGTGAGCTCTGTTGACAGTTCATTAATGTTCAATATTTTCTTGAGATTAGAGAAATCTTAGCCAAGTGGGCAGCAGCGGTCCTGAGAACTTTTGAAAGTCCTTGAAATAACTGCAAAAAACCCAAGCAAAATGCACAAATAAACAGCCCTGTGTAGTTTCTTGGTATATTAGTGGCCACATGCTGGCAAAGTAGCAGCCAGTTTTCAATGTTTTCAGAGCCTAAATAAAATATTTTTAAAATACATGAATAAAATTATGATTATGAAAAATGATAGGGCTGCTTCTATATAAGCGTTCGCTTACCCATTCTGAACACTGGGGAACTAAAAGATGGTCCCTGGATTTTATCCAGAACATCTTTCAGCTGAAGACAGTTGAGCTATTCTAGTCTAGAACACACAATTTGATCAGCACAAAGCTTTCACAAGCATGTTTTGGAGGAAGACATTTTCTAAGTTAAAAAGGCCATCACACCCTTTTGCTTGGATTCTCGATGACAAGATAGACATTGGAAACTTCTAGCAAAGCTTCTAGATTTCATTAAAACATTAAAACACTCACTTGGATAAAAAACTTCTAACTTGGACAGTGCGAGATCCAAGAAAAGGCCCAACAGTTAATGTTTTCCATCTTTCTAGAAATCTTGTATGATTCTTTTTTTTCATTCTGTTTTTACTGTGGACTGGTAAAGATCAGCTTTCAACAAAGAAACTACTCATTCAGAAGGCATCTCTGAATTTGATTGAACAGACTCACAACATGAATAAGATTTTGTCTCTGCATGTGTGCTTTAGATCATTTCTATGCAAGCAAGACAGCATTTCCAGTAGTGTAAAGTCTAATATTTATGATTTTCATGGTTACTATATTAGAGTCCTAGTTCCTTTTAATAAACAAACAAACAAACAGATATTATTGGTTTCTCTACTCTTTTTCTCCATGTGCAGAGAAGTAGATGCTGTCAACATTTATCTTTTTGCCTTAGAATGATGATACCTCAATCCTGATTCTGGAACTGCTTGCTTTACTGTAGCAAACATTACATAACTAGTTAACCATTCCTGGTAATGGAGTATGCATACTAATACTACATTTTGTGAAGAGGAGAAATGATTGCTAATATAGAAAACTAGGGAACAACAACCATTTTCTAACATAGAACACTGTGATATGGAATTTGTTCTGACGTATCCCGGGGTTACTCCTCACAAATGTAAAGTACAGATGACGTGGTTGGAGACTTCAATGGAGAATTTAGTCACTTAACAGAATCAAAAGGACCCATCTCCTTATATGCCATACTGTAGCTTGTTTCTAACCACAATTAGATAACTGCAAAAACTGTGGCTACAGTTGCCTTTTGCACCATGCGCAATTGGGTAGGCAGCACTCAGCAAGTGCACACAGTTTTAGGTTTGGTAGCTGGTATTCATTCCAAGCTTTATCAAAGATTCCAGCTTTAAATAGATTCATGCACTGATTGCCTAATGGTCTACTTGCAGATCATTTAACTTTTACAAAATATTAGCACATTATTTCTGCTATGATCACTGGCACAAGGTTTGGATCTGTCTTGCAGTGGTATACAGATTTGTATTTCAATACAACATGCACTCCAGCAGATTTAAATGATACTGAACTCGATGTTTTACTGAAGTAGTCTATTCCATTAATTTAGAAGTCAAAAGTCCTGTTATAATAGTATTTTGCTTCAAGGTAAAGGTTCATTCAGACTACTAAAATTAACAAACTTATTTTACACAACAAATCTCAAAAAAAAATAAAAATCCTCAAACCTTCAGTCCATTGGCATAGTTTAATGCTATTTAGATTACAGCAGAAAGATTATGATTGGGATTTTAATACTTTATTTATAACAGTTTTTCTACACTGACCTGTGAAAACTCATCCCAGGTTATTTTACCTTCACATTGAACACGTCCATGAAGTTTTAAATGTATTTATGTCGTAGTGCTGCTAACACTATCAGATACAGAAATCATCAATTTCTATTTTAAAAGGCATAGACACTTAATATTGCTTTAGGCTTCAAGTAATCATTTTGTGTCAGTGAAAAGTAAAGGAAATGTAAACACAAATAACGGTAGCTCTGAACATGCATTTAAGACAAAGGTAGATCAACTGGCTCCTACATCTAATAGGATGAATTTGCAGAGCTGAGTCCATAGACAGACACAAAGAGTATAACTTTTGCCACCAGTGACTCTTGCTACTTTACTCCAAGTGAATTGTCTATGGATTAAAAGACTGCTGAATGAACCTCAATATTTGCAGTTCTTCATAAGGACAAATGGGACCAATTCTAACATGACAAGCTAAACTCAACGGATTTCAGAAAAATAATTTTTTTCAACCAAGAGATACAACATTATCTTCTTGTCTAACACTTTTCATTATGCTATACAGGATAACTTTGTGATCCTATAATTATTTTTACATTCATTATTTTAGAGTGTGTAGAATTTCCCCCCTCTTGCTAAATAGTGAATGACCTGTTTTGAACTATACAAGAGTTTTGAAAGGAGAAACTATTCACACATGAAGGAGTTTGGAAAAGCTGTGATTTTCTGCTTGACTTAAAATCAGTTTATGATTCAGTTATAAGAAGGTTAATAAATCTGAACTAAAATGGAAAAGAATATACATAGGAATGCAAAAAGAGATCATTATTTTTTCAGAATAATATCTTTTTATGCATACAAAGTCATGAGACATTTTCTGTTTGTTCCCATTGTGAAACCTCTAATAGTTTTATACTTACCGTCTTTGGTTACCTATAACTGAGGCACACTGCTTTCAAACAAGACCCTATTTTGCAATATGGCAGCTCCTAAGACATTCTTACACAAAAATATATTAATTAAATAAGGAGTCCACCTGGATTTTGACAATATTGCTTTGAAAGCAAATTTATAGAAATTATTTTAATGCAATAGCAATTAGCAAGCTTGATATAAGAAATAATAAGCTAAAGCAGACAAAACATTTCTCTTTTAAAAAGCAAACTTATTTCAAATTTCAGCTTCCATTAAGATTAGTTCTCCTGTATAAAGGAAATATAATTAGATTTCTTTTTCAAGGATGAATATAATGTCATGCCTCATTTTTTTTTCTCAGTAGTTCTTTACAAAACACAAAAGTCTAATGAGATATTTACCTGTATTAGTCAAGACTATACCCACATACCCACATACCCACAGTGTATGTGCTTGTTAAAGTCTTCCAGTCATTCTAGGCTTAGGGAAATAGTGTCCAAATGTACCATATTTAGCTTCTATCTCAAATTCTCCCGAGCTGTCAATTTAGGTGTTAAAGAGACCATTTGTAAAGCTTGGCTGGGAATTGCCATTATTGACTGGAATGTGTGTTTATCATTACATTCAATGATGAAAGTGGAACATGTAGCATATGAATAAATGTCAGCAGATGTTTCTTTTAAATGGCCTGATTTCAACCTCCTGTTGTTTGTCTTGAATACAAATATTAAAAAAGAGAAAAAGGCAGAATTTTTTATGACATAAGTGCAAGGGTAGTTATATTAAAAAACAACAAAAATAATGATGAAAGTCACAGAAGAACGAGGAAAGTATAATTAATAAGAATTATGTTGATGCTCTCATGCTACTATCTGGTTTGATATTAAAAAAGATACAAGAACAGCAGTTCAGTGTGGGCTATATCACTCCATAGTCACTCTATAAGAAGTAAGAAAGACTGAGAGAGTCTATTTGCAGCACCATATTACATGAAGTTCAATATTTTTTTAAATTTGGTAGCATTGTTAGAAAACTCCTTGCTTAAACTCAAAGCACCAAGAAAAAGGGGGTCACAGAGAAGAGAGGTCTCTACGTACATTATTCTTGTTCACAAAAGTGAATATTTCCTTTAAAAACAGTAATAATTCTTTAAGCTCTTGAAATATTCTCACCAGTTCCAACAGGTAATACTCATCACTGTAAAATTAAAACTTGAATGTGTAAACATTTCTGCAGTGTGTGGAAATGCAAAAAAAAGATTTGCACAGACCTCTTTTTCTCCCCATTTTTTTTGTTGTTTAATTTTTTAGACCAATAAAGAGTAGCATAAAAAACATACAACTGTCTGCTACCAGAACTATATTCTGGTGCTCTGCCTCACATGGTGGTGTCCCATTGAGCTCCATGGGACTACCCTCAGAGTAAAATAATGCTCAGTGTGAGCAGTGAAGGCAGAATCTGGCAGGAATTAGTATGCAGCACTGTAAACTCAGCAGTATTCCAACTAAATCAATAAAGTGAACAGAGACAAAATTAAATCAGCCTTGTGTTTACTGGAATGTGTTGCATTTTGTATCTATCTAAGTGACAATATGCTATCGAGGTGTTGAATATCTGTCTTTACCAAGAGATGCAGGTGCTCCATGCCATTGTAAATCTCATTTTTAGTAAACAGAACAGCTTTACCATGATTATAGTCCATATTCAGGTGTTATCAGAAATGTACTGGTTAGAGAGGGGATTTAGGAAAAAAACCCCACCTTCTTTTGATGCAAGGCATTGTCTCAATACATCTCTATTAAAGAAAATATTTCATACTTTGAAGTCTAAAATACTAGATGCATGGTACATTTCTATAAGACTATATCTAATGACTGTAATGGATGTGTATTTTGTAAGTACATGCTGAGGACTATCTCCAATTCCTATCTGGAAATACATTATATATTTACTAAAAGTTTCATAAAAATCACATGTGAACTTTGAATTAAAGTAGAAAGGCTGGGGCATCTCCCTTGCTATGCATTCTTCTCAGCTGACCTTTCGTATTGATCATGCCCTAATTACAGCAAGTGGAAAAGAGCATCCCATATCACCTAGACAAGATAATGATTTTTACAAATGTAACAGTACAGATAGCTAACTGTTAACAGATGAGTAATATATACCTTTAGTAGCATATAGCCTACAGCCCGATTCTCAATATATTCATGGTTCAAGGATTTGTTCTTTACCAGTTTGTGTGGTAATAACAATATTGGCCAGTTGCTTACTGGATCTGATAATAGTAATTTTGACCAGCTGCTTATTGGAACCAAGGGAAAATTATTCTACATTTATTCACTTTTCTTTTTGATAAGAGGTTTTAAAAACATGTTTTGAAACATATGCAATATCACATTTGGGAGGAAAGCCCAATTTACAAAAGAAAGACAATATAAGATACAATAATTTTTAGGCCTATGTTTTTTTTTTAAAATAATCTCTATACCAGTGAAATCTTATTTTAAACAAGTAAGGAATTTTTTAGTGCTACCAAGTATGAGTGAACTGCTCTACCTCCATTGCATTTTAGTGCAGTACACCCAAATGGTGATATACTCAAAACTCACTTTAAGGAAATTTATTTCTTCTCCTAAAGTGGTGGACAAGGAACCACAAGATCACAGCATATATTCAACTGTTCTTTGCCAGTGGTGGTGATGAGCAAGTATTTGTAGATCAGTATAAAGTAATAGACAAATATGGTACAGGGATACCTGACTAAATATATTAAGAATTTTTAAGTTAAAATAGAAATATATTTGATAACAGTTAAGACTTATTGAATAAAGGTGTTGCCTAATTTCAAGTAACAAGTGAGAAAGCAGAGGAAGAATTGCAATTGAATTATCTTGGTCTCTATTCTGGAATTTAATAAGCAGATCGATAGTGTTATCTCCATAATTGCATTCCAAGAATATCATGCTAGTTGTTTTTGCACTTCATATACTACAACATTTTCTCTTAAGATGTTTTCAGAATGTTTACAGTCATTTCTGTTCTTAGGCCTGGATTCATCAAAACACTGAGCTTATACTTAGCATTATTTCCACAGCATGAGTAGTATATTTATATGTATGTATAATTTTTGTCTGGAATAGGGTTGGTTATAAACATGCAAAATGATTTGATGAATTTGAAACAAAAACTAAATAAAACAATATAAATTGACAAAATATGCTGTTTCCTTTGGAGTATCCCCAAATAAGAGTATCTTCATATGACTTAAAGTCATGATATAAAAATATATGGATTAGGATATGATCTCTATGTTCAGAAAACCTTTAATTTAATATTATCTACAGTATTACATGTAGACTTCTTTCCAGGTTCACCTTTCAAAAATCTCTGGGTAGTGCTGACATTCAACAATCAGAAAGCAAGGAAGAAATCTAAGAGGAGGGCTGCATTTTCCCTATCAGCTTAGATCTTGGCACATTCGCTCTTCAATTGCTCCTCACCCTTCAGATAAGCTTGAAACCAAACTTCAACCTTTCAGCACTACGCACACTTCACACATTCCTTCACTTCAGCAGTTAACTCACCTCCTTGAACCAAACCGAAATACATACACAAATATTCTTCCATGTTCTCACTTCTAAAGAAACAATAACTGTAGGTCAAGGTCATTTCAGACTGACGTAATTTCTCTTAATTTTTTTTCTCTCTGTAAGTTATTTCACTTCCTCTTTGCCACAGAGGTTTCAGAAATGTTTATGTGCTTCCTCCCCATTTCCCTAGTAATACTTTCAACTGATAAATATAATTCTGAAGAATTTGGAGGGTTTTTCATAGAATATTGGAAGTGACAGGGAGTGTCTTGTGGAGCTCCAGAATCTGTGAGAGCAATTGTCTGATGTGTCCTGGTATGAGAATACACAGAATAAAGCACCGCCTTTACACGACATTTCCTTGTGTTGCGCTGATTAGGTGCATCGTTTTTTCATTTAAGCAGTCTTAGATATAAACCAACAAAGTTTTTAGATGTTGGGCTGAATATTAATTAGCAGCTTGTTATTTGGCACAGTTCCAGGAAATCTCCTTCCTCTGTTACCCTGCCTCTGCCTTGTTGAAAGGGCACAGGCAGCAGAATATTACTCCCATTATATCTGCTGATTTTCCCATTTCTTCTCACAAGCTACTCCTAGAGAGTATTTAGCATCCTGATTCTGAATTTTCTAGTCCAACAACAAGTGTTTATATGCATTATTGTGGAAATGGTACACAACACTTACATTTTATCCATAAGAATAGCTTGAGATTTATTACTTTTGATCTTTGCCCTAATCCTCTTGTATCTCAGACTTGTGCAATTGATTCCCAAAAAGTAACCTTTTCTATTGTGAGCAGGTGTAATTGCATTTTTTTTTTAAATAAGTATCTAATATATTGGGTTTTTAATAGCCAAGATACATATTTTCCTTCTTGCTCTTGGCTTCTGTTTAAAACTGTAGCAGCTTTAAATAGTTACAGTAAAGCTAATGCAAAAAGTCAAAAGTAAAAGATGAGGGGGTTCACTCCTTTTTCTTGTTCACAAATATCAGCTTGTGGCTGATATCAGTTGCAGCTGTAATGCCTATGATTCTCCTGCTGAGTCTCCCAATCTGTCATAAATTAGCTGGAAGTTGCAAGAAATAAGCAAAAGTTCCCTTTATTCCTACAGGATGCCTATTCTTTAGGGTTGAGACATGATCTAGAACTAGAAAATATCCTCTGAAATTCTAGGGACAATTGCAAAGAGTAAGTATTGTATGATATTAAGAAACAGAGCTCAGATTTCGAGGCTAGACTCCCTAGACACCCACAGCCCTGTGACGAAAGTCCTCTCCTAAGGCAATGAAGCCATAGATGACAACTCATTTCCCAACTAAATATTCTAATCATTACATTAGTATGGAAAAGGCAGGTGATGTTTCCTCCCTTTCCCCAACCCTGCCTCTGGAGAGACCTCTGTAGTTGGAGGTTACCCAAATAAGTGGAAGCAGGCAACTTGCAGTGAGGTGCTCACACATCAGTGAGCTTTGGTTTTCTTTGTCTCTCATTTCTCATTCTACTTAACATTCCTTACGGGCTACCTCCAGGCAGCTCCATGATAGGTGAGTGGGAAGTACTGAAGACAGGTTTGTGTTTTAGTTATGGAAATACCCACATTGCTGCAATAAGCAAGCAGTCCAATACTTATCCTTACGTATGTTAAGTAAGTGAAGGGGACCAAAGGAATGAAGGTCTAGATAAAACAGAACAGGGATATAACTGTCCAGCCTCTCTGTAACAGGCAGAACTGAAGTATATTATAAGCCATTTTGTGCAAGTCTGGTCTGGTGAGGGTGGGTTGGTGTGAATCAGCACGCTTCTGTTCCTGAGTATTTTCTATTGTCTCAAGCCGCATATTTGTCAATCTCATTCTTTAACTGAATACATGAATATATCACTCATGGTACCTCTCAAAGTAAAAACATGATTAGCATACAGGGTCTCTGTACAGGCAAAAACCATACACCAACTCTGCAGGAATGTTTATGTTACTATGGATTTACAATCATTTCCTTGATTCAGTTGGCCTGAAATTGTAACTTTTCTTCTATGTGCTTTTTAAACTCATCCTCATATACATTTGAGTGTTTTCATTTCTCTTGCAAGATACCTGACTTGCACGATTGCTTGATCCCATTACACTTTTTTCCTCTTTTGTTATGCATGTTTTACACCCCTTGACACTGGACCCATACTGAAGAAAGAATAGACACCTTAATCCTGCTTGGCAAGATTTCCCCTTTAAGCTTTAGTCCCAGCCAGGCATGTGTAGTGTTTGCTGACCTTTTGCACCAGACCAATCAGTCCATTGTGGTCTAAAGTAAGACTTCCTTTTCTTGGCAGGCAGCAAGGCAGAGTTTGGTGATGAAGTCTTTGAAGTATAGCATCTGAAGCCCCAAGTATAAAAGCTGCTTGAGCAGCCATGTCAGTAGCAAAGGTTGCTACATTTTTTTTCATTGTAGTGTAATTTCAAATACTTTGAAAAATTCTGAATGTTTAAAAATTTTTGTTCTAAAGAATGATTAATGAATAAGTCTCCAAGTACAGTTGTGTATTTCCATTAGACTTGATTCTCTCCATTTTGAATTCAGAAGTAAAATGTCAATAATTTCAATAGGACCAGGATAAGACACTTCACCTTTGTGTCAATATGTGAAGAACAAACTCTTTTTTAAAAGTCAGGTTAATTCCTCAAAGAACCTTAGTAGGAAGAGATCTGGGGTGCTTAAATGCTGTTAATGTTAAAGCTTGCCCATTTCTTTTAACGAACACCGTTTAGTAGTTTAGGAGAAAAAAAAAAAAAGAAGGAATAAATCTTTGTTAGATCTTTTTCAAATTCACTAATATAAATGCCCATCTACTCTAGCTGGGGTGTGTGTGAAATGATATTTGAAATTTCAGTATGATGTATTATATAAATTATAAACATGGTTCCAAATAGTCATCACCTTTATAAATTAAATGACCAGAGAGAGAAAGAAAAATACTAATTTATATCACCACATTGCCTGAAAGAATTTAATAGCTACCACAGTTTGTTCATGCACTTTAAGTAATGACATCAGTTATGATCAGTTATTTTTGATTTTTTTTTTTTTAAATAAGGGTTTACTACCATGCTTAAAACCACAAAGCAATATTAGCCATATATATAATGAACAAAACTAAAATTGTAAAGCTAAAAAAAGAGTTGTGTACCTAGTTAATATAAACTTAATCTTGCAATATCTATTTTAAAGATATATGATCTTGTCTAAATGGACAGCTTGCCATGTAAGAATGAGGACAAACCAGCTGTGTTTTTTGCTGTACTCTTATTTACAGCATCTGAGTGTGGAACAGGAATCTCTACTAGTATTACAGCATGGGTTTGTAACAGCAATCTTCGTCATTTTCCCATTTTGTCTTCTTTTTCCCTCTCCCAAGTCTATCTGCCTTTGACTATGAGTTTACAGTCTAAAACTCTACTACTTCCAATGATGTATTATTCTATGGATACTTCTTGTTCTTTGGTTATTTGGTTTATCTCCATGACCTAAAAAGGATGCCTACTAGTAGCTCCAGTAATTCTGCATAAAAGAGGAACTATACATAAGAGAGGAAGAGAGACTAAAAAAAGTCAAGACATTACAGAGCCCTGTTCTCATGCTTATAACATGACAACATTAAGAAGGATATTAGTTGAGTGATAAGAGCCTCGTGGTCTCTTCCCCTTTTGTAAGGAGCTCTGAATGCACAGTCTAATTACAAAATAGACTCTTGCCAAGGTCATGGATGAGAAAAATGATACACAGCTTTCCCATGAGCTTGCTCAGTGCCTTATTTGAATAAAGAGATATTACAGTATTTGGGTAGGTTTCCACCCCACACATTAAGGGAAGTAACCTTGAGCAGCTACTAATATATTTTTCATAGAATAAAGTTCATGAGTTTGCACAAAATGGATACTATATATGCTATGGTAATCAACACTATGGTACTCTCTGCTTGTGAATGTTCTGTTCCATGCGCTTTGTGCACATATCACACAGATGCCATCTGGCACTGCATTGGCTCTCTACCCACACTGTACCTTGGATATCCACCTGCCTGTGAAGGAAGGGCTCTTTACTTGATGCTCCTTGCATCAAGTCACAATCACGATATAAATGAATGTTTGTCTTTCTTGAATATCCACACATACCCTTTAGGTTATGTCATGCTCTAATGATAAGATGCTTGGTGAGTTAAAAGGAATGGCTGAAGTAACTCAAACTTTGAAAAATTCAGATGAGTTTATTAATTTAATTGATTACTACACTAGTTCCTGTGGGCTTTTTCCTATGAAATGGATTTCCCCCCTCTTCTTATCTTTGATTCTTATTTGGTTATTCAATATTCCTTTGTTTTATTTATTTTTTAAAAGATCAGAACTTGTCATTCCTGCTACTTTATTTCTACTCTGTTTCTCTTAGGAAAGTATTTTTACTGTTCTTCATAGTTGTTACTCTTCATCATCCTATCTCACTTTCCTAGAACCATTGGAAATGGACTGCTTTCCTTTTTTCCTACCCTTCTACTCAATAAAAGCAATTGGCTGAGGGTGATTAGTAGACAATTGCAACAGTGCAGCCAACATTAATACATTTGTAAAGCTGTAGGATCCAGTGTGATATGTAGGACCTAATGCAACAATAAAGGGATTTTTTTTTGCATAAGTCAAGAATATATCAAAGGATGTACTTCTTTGGGCTTGTAATGAATTGTATCACACAACACAATGCAGAATGGAAGGGCTTGACCTTTGGGACATAAGTAGCAATATGTGACTTTGTGTTTCACACCAAAACTAGCAGGGTCTGAAGATTTGCTACAAGTAATATGTGCCTTTCCACCATCTTACATGAAAAATTTAAAATTAAAAATTATACCTGCAAAGCCACTCAGCTGCTCAACTCTGGGATAATGAATAATGACATAATGCTAGAGATTATTTTAACACTTTATTTCTATGAACAATCATGAAAAGCCTACAATATTTCATCGGATGAGTGGCACACTCAGTCTCATTTTTGATGGACAGGAGGACTGGAGAGATGGAAAAGCAAGTGGAGTTAAACACAGTCGTTCCATAAACTCATATAGAATACATTTTTCTAGTATTCTGCAAATTCGTATTTTCCTATAAAGTTTTCATGTTTATGGCTATAAAGATATGTTTTTCATACAATAACACATTTTGTAATAATAATGAGATCCTCTGATCATTTTCCTCCCTATTATTGGATAGCACTTCCAGCACTATGCAAGCACAGTTGGCTACCCAGGGACCCTGATGCCAAGTTGCGGAGGATATTCTTGTAGCAGTGACAAATAGCTTGCTGGTGGGCTGTGCAGAGTGTTGTTCTGGCAGCAATGAAGTTGTCTATGTGTCTGTCACTTGGTTAGACTACAGAAAGTCTAGGTGGTTTGATTTTTTTTTTTCTGCCTTTGGAGAACTTTGTTTTAAACTTGCATGTGTTTCTGGTGAATTAGTTCATTTGACAACAAGGTTCTTAGCAGACCCCTCGCAAGTGTTACATGTGAGTACCTATATGATGAAAGAGAGAAAAAATCTTCACAGTGCCATACTTGTTTTCCATACAAACCTACATGCTGCCATTACAGCCACCCACATATCGTTTGACAACTCACTTACGCATCAAGCATCTTAATGAATCAGGACTAAACAACAGAGTGTCCCTGTGCAAAGCCACATATTTTAAATGTTATTCTGACTTTATGCCTTTCCGGTGAAAAATTTGGGTAGACTGTGTGATCTGTAAACAAGAATTCAGGGACAGGTTCTGTTTTACTGCTCATATTTCTCATGTTGACAGCACTCTATGTTATTGATTTAATTTTAAAAATACAATTAGTAGACTATGCTGATTAAAAAAACCCCAACTACTCTTAGTAGATAAATTAGCTTGTAGACATATGCAGGCAATCCCTAGAGTTTCTTTTGACTACCTAAGAAAGTATATAATTTAAAGCTTCTAGATAATTTATGGGTAAAATACAAACTAGCTGACACTGCTGGCTAAAAAATAAATACTCCTCCTATTTTACTTCTGAGTTTATAATTAAGGGTAAACGTGAAATTTAAATAAAAAAACAAAATAACAAATATATGAGTTATTGTATTTAAAAACAGGAAACAAAGGCATTAATATTTGTATAAAGATGCAGGAATAATATAAAATTCTTTGGAGTGTTAACAGACCTACTATATAAAAGCTCTGCTGAATGATGTAAGTCTAGACTAAAGAAAAGGAAGTAAATGCTATTTTCATGAAAGTCAATATACAATGGCAGTGTTTTAAAAAGGCCTAACAGGCTTTTAATCTTATAGAGGAAAAAATGTTTATTTTTGTTCTTTTTGTGTATATAGATGTATTTGCTGATTTGATTATCCATATTGGCAGATCAGGTTAAATGGACTTTGAAACAGCCTTACATTCTTTAGCAGATTAAGTCACTGTACTGGTTTTACATTCACAAAAATGTTTCTGATTTTTTGTTTTTTTTAAATTCCCTATATAAAAAGAAAAAAATCCTACTGCTGATAATTAGAAAAATAATCAAAAAGTCTAAGTATAAGGACTTGGAAGAGATGTTGAAAGGTATTTTAACATTGTAAATTAAGGGTACAGAGAGGAAATTTCAGCTAAAAGTGATGTTTGAGTTCGTTTGTTTTCATTGTGACCGGTGATAGTACTTAAGTCAGCCTTCTAGACTACATGGGTATTACTAAACTAAACTCATCAAATTTGCAACTATATCTTTGCCAGAAACATTTTTGAAAAGAGCCGACAGCAGAGATTTTCTAGCTTTCATCACTTAGAAGCACAAAGTGAGGTTATTGATCCTAAAATTGCTGGGATTTTCGAAGGAGACTGCTTGTTTGTTCTGTGCTGTTGTCACTGAAGTGGTTAAAGCTTTGTTTGTTTGTTTTGGTTCTGAATGGCTCTTAATGGATTAAGCTTTCCAGCTTTCACCAAAGCTGAAACTGTTTATTAAAGTATCAAGATATAAACTAACCTCCGAGAATTTTAACGAACTATATGAGGCCATGCAGTTCTAATGACCTATCCATGTGGATCCTTTTGAAGGCTTTGGTGTGTTTGTTTTTGCAACTCATACCACACTGAATTATTTTAGTTGTTTTTGGGAAAACAAGTCTACCTGAAGTTGGACATTATAATGAAATAGGGGGTTTTCCCTCACAGATTTTATGTCAGTCCTCTAAGTACTTTAGCAAATTGTCATCATGTGTACAGAATATTGCAATGAAATATTTATAGTGTTTTATTGGCACTAAGTGTTTTGTTATTTAGGATATTTACTACAAAAGTGACCAAAAGAAAACCTCAGTGGTAATTAACCCAGTAGACAAGCACTGTTCTAAAAAGTCACCAGTCTATAAAGCCAGAGTGGACATGGATAGGTATACTCTAGAGCCTTAAAAATTACCATCAAATACATTTAAGTAGTAGATTAGATTTGTTGCTTTTACCATCAGATTTAACCAAGTTCTCAACAGAAAAATTTAAAAGCCTATCTCAGAGTAACACAATAACCTACTGGACATAGAGCTGATGGAGAATATAAATCACAAAATGACTGATTATGGAAGACCAAGCAGAATCCTTTAATTTTCAGATTTTAACAGGTCCACATTTTTATTGTGCTACCAAGTATTATTTTCATTTCATTGTCAGGAACAAGTTACCTTGCTATAGAGAAGATGTTTATTCAAACAGTTAAAAACTCTTTCAAAACTATTGAGGAAGGGCTTCAACTTCAAAGTTCTCAATAAAAATTAAGGAAATACTAAAATCCAATTACTGTTTTTTTCATGTGGAGATAATTACCCTCACAAGATATTAAGACACCAGCATTCTGTTCAAAGAGGTTGCCATTAGACTTCATTATAGTCCTTCGCACAGTACATATTACGTGGAGCCTAAAAAGAGGCAAAAAATAAATGTGCATAATGGGAAATTTGAATCTGAACACCTATTATCATTTTAAAGATTTGTATTGCTATCTAGTCCCAGCTAGAGGTAGTCTTACACCAGGCAACATCCAGATACACAGTATTTGTCTCAGAAATTTTTGCTGTAAGGAGAAGTGAAAAAGATTGTGCCAAGGTAAGAATGGGAAAAGTGATTTGATATCAACTACTCATTGAGATTATAATTCTTTTCAAAAAGCACTCCATCTTGCTCAGCCTATATATTTCTAATATCTTCAGCACATTCTTTTACACTTAAATATCATTTAATACCATGTATGCATATGCAAAGTACTGAACAAACAAATTCAACTTCTGTTTCTCCTTACCTGTTTAGTTGTTCTTTAACAACTAGTGTTCTAAAACAGAAATCAGTAAATAATATGTACCAGTACTTGGAAACGGCGTTGTTTTTTTATATATGTACATATGTCTCACAAAAGCTTTGGAATTCTGGAGAAACTTTCAAAAGTCCTGTTATTAACTAGTGTTAATTGAATTTAAAAAGTAAAGCATGGAAGCCTGGCATAAACAAAAGTGCTTTTGAATGAGACTATGTATGAAGAGTCATTGATTTCAGTATAGGCTAATAATGTCTTTATGAAGTCTCTGTTATTCTAGATAAAATCTCTCACACATTCATTGTAAGATTACAATTATCATTGTAATCTTTCAGATCCTAATATTAAGAGTATATAGTGCAGTGCAGTGCAGGAAGAAAAATTAATTACTCTTCAATATTTTCACTGACATAACATTGTAGGAAGTCTTGTCCTAAGCTCTTAATAAGAATTTTTGAAACATTAAAGGCATTTTTTCTTCATTTAGGTATTTTTGGGTTTGGATAAAGGAGAAATGTGAACAACATAAGGAATTGCCACTGTTTCTCTGTGTAACTACCATCAAAAGGCCATTATAAACACTTCTAGAGGAAAAGTTTGAAACTGATGTAAATTTATGATCTAGTACGTGGAACATACCTACAATGAAACCTCCATAAATAATTGCAAGAGTCATTCAGCTTGAGCAGTAAAAACAGGCTCAGCAGCTGAGGGCTCTAAAAAGCTCATGTTCTATGTGAACCATCACACACGATGTATGCAACATTGAATGGGTTACACATCCATAAATGGAACGAGGACTTGCAGGAAAGAAAAGTGTGATTAGGACCTAAATTTTTGTAAGCATTATTCTCAAAGCAAGCTGTCTGACTCCAGTGAGATAAAACATGAGTTCAGTTACAGGACTGGGCCCATAATGGGATGTTATATTATCAGAAAAACAGATTTCAATTGCTTCATTTTCTTCCTACTATAGAAAGTTACTCTATTCTTAAGACTCTTTCGTGTCATTGTACTAAGAAAAAAGTGCAACGACCTTCCTAAAAGATGGTCCTATAACTTATTTTCCTTCACATCATTCTAATCTATTATCTGAGAATATAAATGTAAGTTGTTTTATTAATTTTATTTTATTAATCTGCAATAAAGGATGGAAAATACTGTGTTAATACTCTAAGAGACAGTGAAACTGTTTTAAGCACCTATATATGTTTAAATACTCTTTTTTTTTCCATGATTAGTAGTTAGAGATTTTTGTCTCAGTTAAATTCAAAGTACTTTGAGAGAAATATTTATCAGAGAGTAATCATAGGCTAGTAAAGGGAGTAGAATGAAGGAGTGAAGAAAGGAGTAGAAGTATGATCTATAGTTCAGGCAAAATGTTAGGAGCATTCAGGTATCTTCCTCTTGTTTCACAGAATCATGGGATCGTGTAGGTTGGAAGGGACCTCTGGAGGTTGTCTTGTCCACCCTCCCTGCAGAAGCAGGGTCACCTAGACCTCGTTGCCTGGGCACACATGCTAATGGTTTTTGAGTATCTCCAAAGATGGAAAACCCACCCTCTCTGGGCAACCTTCTTATGAATGTTTTAAGTTTTTAAAAATACATATAATACTTTAAGGTTTCCCCTCATATTAGTTTTTCAGAGGATTTCCTAGCAACTTGTGCAATGTTGGAGTTTGTTACCATAATTCAATCAGCCCTCAAACTCTACCAGTCTTTTTGAGATATGACTCTATTGTAGATGCATTGTAAATTTATTGGGAGAGAATTCAATAAATAATTAAGCAGTTTCTAAAGTATTTGGTTCAGGTATGTAGATGTGTCTCTTGACTACTGCTTCTAGCATGTGTATTGATACTTAGATCTTTTCATCCTAGGACACTCTGTCATAATCAGCTGAGAAAAGAAGCCAGTTGACCCCCAGAGTCAACAGAAGCTATGTGTCATTCTGTGGTAGGGTCAATGCTTATAAACAGTTGGGTATTCTGGGAAATGCCACCAATGTCAGCTGGCATATTGCTAAGAGAACACAGGTGGAGGAAATGTGCATGCAAACAAAGTTAAATTGCATTTACCTTTTAAGCTGCATTTATAGTTGAAGTAAACATTAAAGAACAAAGTGCATTTAAAATATTACTGATCAAAATAACCCAAATTCACAACTGTGCTGTAGGTAAGGTACCTAATTCTATCAGTACTAAGCTGAAGCAGTGCATTTATGTGATTGAAAATTGTCCAGGATATAGGATACACCTAATGTTCAAAATTTATTGCAGTAGTTCTAACTCCTGCTCCCTCTTCTGTACATGGCAGATATATCACGCTGGTTTAGATGCAGCCGAGGATACAGTTGGCTTTCTGGGCTGCAAGCACACATTGCCAGGTCATGTTAAACTTCTCATGCACCAACACTCCCAGGTCCTTCTCAGGGCTGCTCCCAATCCATTCTCTACCCAGCCTGTAGTTGTGCTTGGGATTGCCCCAACCCATGTGCAGGACCTTGCGCTTGGCCTTGTTGAACTTCATGAGGTTCACACAGGCCCACCTCTCAAACCTGTTAAGGTTCCTCTGGATGGCATCCCTTCCCTCCAGCGTGTTGACCGCATCACACAGCTTGGTGTCATGTAAGTAATTTAAGCTTGGTGTAGTATAAGTTTGTGTAAGATTAATTGTGCCTTTTCTTAAATTTGTGTACTGGCACATGCTATACTTAAAATTACAGAAGAGCTTGAGAACGATAAGAACTTCCACTGTGATTTAGAAGAAAACCATCCTGCTCTGCATTTTTTGCTACTAAAGATCCTTGCTTTCTGGTAGAGAACTGACTTAGGAGCTCAGAATCCTTATATCTACCAGCTTGATTGTCTTCTGAACTTTTCCACTGGACTGGCGCAAGCAACAGTGAAAGCAAATGTGTATCAGCTCAACCCCTTTAGCTCACAACTCAAAGTATGACCTTAAAGCAGTTTTGATCCTGTGCTTTTCTGACCTACATTACAGGTTGATTTGCAATTCCCTGGCATTAGTAGCATGATCTACCTCTATTTATAATTTCTACTGCAAAATAACTTTTGAGTCATGAAAAGGTTATATATGTAGTATTTTGGATGAAGTTGAAATTAGCAGGCTCAATAAATGCAAGTTATGTAATAATATGTAGGAATTCAGATAATACAAAGTCATACCATGTCATACAAAAATCTTCATTTGAAATATTGATGTCAACATTGAAAAGTCTTGTTTTTCAGCATTTATATAAACTTGCAAGGCAAAAGTCTATGGTTCTTGAAAACCAAGGAAAGCATTTGGTGGTTGAGGTGAGGAGGGTGTTGCATACTCCTGGCTTTCTCTTCAGTATTCAAACTGCAAGATGTTGCAGCCTCAGGTGTTGTATGGAAAGCTAAATGCTTCTTCCCCATTTGCACAATCTAACAACACATTCATATTTTTGGGGGAAAAAAAAAAAAAAGAAAGAAAAAAATACAGGAATAAGACTTCCCAGAGTGGTGTATGTGATGAAGTGAGTTGGATTTCAATTTGGTAGGTAAGCAAAGAATCTTTTCTTCAAGGTGGTGTAATACATTAATGATATCCAGTCAGATATTTGATTGAGTTGTTTCCTCTCTGAGAGAGCTGTCAGTGTTCATGTTAGCTATATTCATGTTACCCATTACAACACCTGCCATGCTCACTGGAAAAAATCCCTTTATACATTGCTAGGCTTCTTTGTTTTGTTTAATTTTCCCACCTAACCTATTGCAATCAATCAGGTAGCAGTTTCTTAGCTTATGAGTCTAAAAGTAGTCACAAGGTCTGCTTGGTTTACTGTCCTTGCTTAACATATACAAGGATAGGAACATTTCTCTGACAAATAAGATGCATAACAATCTTGATTGTACTGTATTTCATTTTCTGAGATAAATATCCTGTGTTTCTTATTAGGGACACCAGAAATGCCTAAAGAATAATTAGTTTCTTAGATGGTAGAACTCGTTTATTTTGCTGATAGAATGTGTTTCCTGTGCTCATGAGACTTGGTCGGAACACACAGGAGAGACAGAAACAATAAAAGTGAAAGACCACAATTTCATCAGCATATACGCAGGAAGCCAGTTAATACTGCTTTCTCAATCACCAACACTTTGAATTTTAGCAAACACCATAAGACCTCGTAAGCAGAAATTGGTGCTGAACTCTTTCTTTTCATCATATAATTTTAACTGCAGCACCTTCCTCATGCAGGAAGAGAATACGGTTGAAGCTGTGTAAATCTACATTTTTATAGTTCTGGCCATTGACATCTACATGGAGGCAAGATCCCTTGTCACTGTCTAGGCACTGGAGGGAGCAATGCATTCACTTTATCCAATTTCATGGTAGCAGACCACTATCAGGTTCCCACTGTGGTCAGTGGAGAGTGACAGACTCCTTCAAATGGTCTTTCAGGATATAGAAGTCAGGCTCTTACTCCGAATCTTCTCTAAAGGAACCCTTCCATTCCCTCCCCCTCTTCATTTCTGCCCCAGGAGTTCAGGAAAAGATGAGAAAAGTGAATATAATTCACCACTACCAGTGCAGTGGGTAGTGTAAACCTTCTAGATGGACTTAATCCATAATCTCCTGGGACCAAGGGTTAAATTATTACTAATTTTTCCCATTAGTAATCCCTATGCCTTATATCTAAAATATTGTGAAAAAGTAAAAATCCTTACTCCACAGTTTGCCAGGCTCATCCGAAGTAAATACTGTGCAACTCCTAAATAAAACCCACAGTCTGGTGAGACCTGCAGTCAACACAGAGACGCAATTCTAACTTTACTTAGTGAGAGACTGGGGCATGAAGCCTGCTGGTGCAGTTTCAAAAGGCTCTCAGAAGACAAATAAGAGTGATGTGGCTTCTGGAAGTAATCAGCAAATAGGGAAATAAAAATGAGGAGAAGGGAAACAATTTACTCTTCTCATCCTTCATCTGCTCACACATATCTTCTGGTTATCGATAAAGGGCTAGCTAATCCAGAAGGCATGTCTTTTCTATCCCTTCATTGTCCTTATTCTGATCAGAATATACACAACATTTTCTACTAGGAAGGGAAGGGAGAATTGGGTTGTTAACTTAACTACCAGTGCAATATTGTACATATGACAGAAAGCAAAGCTACACACCAAGATTAGGGGCTAAAGTTCACAAATACTCATGATTACATCTCAAAGAACAATTAGACCCATTTTTGTCTATGAAGTCAATTAGTGTGACTCTCCACATACAGGAAGAAATGAATTAAAAGGCAATAGAAAATCATAGAAAACACCATGAGGTACTTTTACCTTAGAGTAAAAGACTCAAAATCAGAGAAGACATACTAGTAACCGTTCATGTTGAGACAGTGTTGTCCTGGTACTGAAGGCATAAGCTGTAAATTTTGTGAGTTGCAGCTTACTGGTTCAGATCTTCAGTGGAACAAGTGCAGAAATGCATGTGAGGATTTTGTTTGCAGTGCCGTCTGATCATGGCAGTAGTTCATCTCTATGCATACGTACCTGTTCTATAGTTCTTTGTCCGTTTTCTGAAGAAACTAATAAAAATTAATCTGCCAAAGGTATGGTTTTATGAACATTACAAAACTAGTGTAATTTATGTATAGAAAAGTACCTCTGGTGCCCATCCTATATTTTTTTTAATATCCTTTCCCCAACAGATCAAGCATAACTTTAATTGTATCACTGCATAATCACAACTTTAACTACATAAATATATTTCAATGCATATATTTAATCCTTTCAAATGGCTATTCCTCTGTGACTTTGGCCACTGCTGGCTCTGATCTGAGGTTAAAGAGTACATGTAAGCTCATAGTTGCCTTTTAATTTTGTGGCCTTGAGCCTTTGACCCAATATGGTGTTTGGTGTTCACTAGATTGAGATTAAATGGACCAAGCACTTGTACGTAACACTCAGACCCTGACCTTAAATATGTAAAATTAATTGGTTCCCAGCTATCACATTGTTATGACCAGACAGTATCTCCTGAGTAGAATCAGCAGCAAAAAATTAAAACACGTTTTATAAGCACTCGTGTGCCTAACAGCTTCCTTTTCTATTGCAGGGTTTCCCTTTGTACTTTTTTATTATTATTTTTATTCAGATAGGTTATTTCTTTGACTTTCAATCAATTGCAGCAAAATTTGATTACATACATTGGCTCTCAGAAAACAATTATAGGTCACCGTAGGCACCTCAAGTCGCTTGTTCTTCATCATGGAGAAGGATAGTTTAAGGACTTGTTTCTGCCAAGTTCTTTT